>PVIA01001855.1:230045-244570 GCA_004024845.1 Tonatia bakeri
TTCCTGCAAACCCTTCCCCTTTTCCCCTGAAATTCCCTCTTCTCTCTCCTCTGGCCACTTCCTGCCTGTCCCCTAATGCAGTGTCTTTGACTATATTTTGCTTGTTTCTTTGTTTTGTTGTTTAGGTTCCTGTTAAAGGTGAAATCATGTGGTATTTATCTTTCACTGCCTGGCTTATTTCACTTAGCATAATGCTTTCGATCATCTTTTTCTTAGATAAGTCCCTTTAACATTTCATATAAAGGTTTGGTGATGATGAACTCCTTTAACTTGACCTTATCTGTGAAGCACTTTATCTACCCTCCCATTGTAAATGATAGCTGTGCTGGATAGAGTAATCTTGGATGTAGGTCCTTGTCTTTCATGACTTCAAATACTCTTTCCAGCCCCTTCTTGCCTGCAAGGTTTCTTTGGAGAAATCAGCTGATAGTCTTATGGGAACTCCTTTGTAGGTAATGATTTCCTTTTCTCTTGCTGCTTTTAAGATTCTCTCCTTCTCCTTAATTTTCACTAATTTAATTATGATGTGCCTTGGTGTGTGTTTCTTTGGGTCCAATTTATTTGAGATTCTTAGAGCTTTCCGTAAGTTTATTTCCTTTGGCAGATTGGGGAAGTTCTTCATTATTTGTGTCTTCAATTTCTTGGTCTTTCTCTTCCCCTCTGTCACCCTTATGATTTGGATGTTGGAACATTTAAAGTTGTCTCAGAGGTTCCTAAGCTTCTCATTGTTTTGAATCCTTTTTTCTTCATTGTGTTCTGGTTGAATGTTTATTTCTTCTTTCTGGTCCAAACTGTTGATTTGTATCCCAGTTTCCTTCTTGTCACCCTTGGTTCCCTGTGTATTTTCCTTTATTTCACTTTTTCCTCTATTTTGCAACCATAGTGAACCATTTCTGTGAGCATCCTGATTACCAGTGTTTTGAACTATGCACCTGATAGATTGGCTATCTCTTCATCGCTTAGTTGTATTTTTTTCTGGAGCTTTGATCTGTTCTTTCATTTGGGCCATTTGTTGTCTCAGTGCGCCTTTTACATATAGCAATGGGCAGAGCCTTAGGTATTCGCCAAGGTGGGGCAACATGTGGCCTTGTGTGTAGGGGAGGGGTCAGAGAGGGAACAATGCTGCTTGCTTAGCTCTCAGCCAGCTTTCAGTCACTTCCCCCACTACCCACAAGCAAATTGGGCCCTTCTGGTGCTGATTCCCAGTTTAGTGGGTTTGTTAGAGTTTCTCCCACTGCCACCTCAACCCCCACAGGTTTTTTCAGTCAGAGTCTTTGAGGCTTTGTTTCCCTGCATGGGAGTCCTTGGTTGCGCGGTCTGTCTCGCTCCCCAGTTGTTCCTCCCTGTTTATCTGTGTGGAAATGTGGGACACCTGCTCTGTCAGCTGCCACCCGCCCTGAACCTCCAGCCACCACCTCGCCATGAGTCCTCTCTGCTCCTGCTGCCCATCTCTGCCCCTCCTACTCGTCTGAATGAATGTTTATTGTTTAGCTCTTTGGTTGTTGGAGTACATATAGTTTGATTTTCTGTCAGTTATGGTTGTTTTTTGTTTTAAAATTTATTGTTCTTCTTTTGGTGGAAGGAAACACAGTATATCTACCTATATCTCCATCTTGTCTGGAAGTCCCCCTTGTTTTTTATGACACTAGGTTTTCCTCCTCCTTCCTTGACTGTTGACTCTTTCTTCTAGGTGTTCTGGGGTTCTTTGACTTCTGCCCAGCTATTAAATGTTATTATTTCATGGGGTTTCATTTTTTTTTTCTTTTTCCTACACTCACATATCAATTTTTATCTACTTTTTAGGCTTTTGTAATAGCATAACAAGGTCAGGTGTGGAAATTTGTGCAACAGGAAAAGTGATATATAAATTACATTAGATTCTCTGTGAGAGTTTAAATGTTAATCTGTGTATATATATATAGAGAGAGAGAGAGTTAGCAGTTAGAAAAAGGAAGAGAATGTGAAAAAATACAGAGGGCAGGCATATTGGAGACTGTAAGGTGGCTGGATCCAAAAATACATAGAATTTATTGTGAGGAAGAGATGTTTTGGATCATGCACAAGTCAAAAATGGTGCCAAGTAGAGTTGAAGCACAGTCATGGCAAGTGGTGTTTGTTGATGGGTGACAGCATAGCCTACGCCACAGAGCAGCCTTTCAGTGTTGTTTTCTAAATTACTTTGGGTCACATGAAACCTAGCCATATATCTTTTCCTAAATTCTAGTCAGTCTTGTTTTTGTTTCCATGGTTAACTCCCATTCTTTGAAGAAGTATAAATGAATTACTTGTAACCAGAGTTGCTCACAGCAACCTCAGATACCATCTCTGTGCTCATGACTTTCATATTTGAAACTCCAGCCCAGATCTCCTGAACTTCGTATCTTCTTGTTTAGTTTCATTTCCACCTGGATGACTCATGATTGTCAGAACCACCTTCTTGCCCAAATATTCTTCGGGATTCCATCTGTCTCTGAATGGCATACAGTTGTCCAAGCTATGGTGGGGTGTAGGAAGGACCCTATGAGTAAAGCACTGTTTTTAGAGTGTAAGCTGTGGGACTGCCTCAAATATCTTACAGCCTTTTAGTATGTTTGTTACACTTACCGTGAAGTAAAGGTAAAGAAATAATTTCTGTGTATGGAATTTTGCTTGAAAGTGCTGATGGTATCTCATATAACTTAATTTCATTTGTTATTCAACAAATATTTATTGAGCAATACTGTATCCCTGTATCAGATCCTTAGGAGCAGGAGATAAAGTGGTAAACAAAAAATACAGAAACAAAACACTTACTGTACTACATGGTCATAAATGTTAGGGAGAAAAGGGGAGGATAAAGGGAGCCTTGGGGTGGGTTGAGTGTTGTAGTTTTTAAATAGATTTGTCAAGAAAAACCTCATTGAGGAGGAAACGCCATTTCAGTAAAGCCTGGTAGGAAGTGAGTAGACAAGCTATTTGGGATATCTGAGGAGTGCAGAGGCTGTGAGGCGGGAACATATGTGGGTTATAAAATACTGGGAGGAGAATCCTGTGTTCAGAGAGGAGTGAGGGGAAAGTAGTAAGCCATACAGTCAGAGAGGTAACCTTGGGGCAGATCATGTAGGGCCCTACTCATGGCTTTAACTCATAAGTGAGATGAGAAGCCATTGGAGGGCTTTCTAAGCAGAAGAGTGACTTAGCATGAGATTTAACAGAACCACATTTTAACAGAACCACAGTGACTGCAGTGTTGAGAATAGACTGAAGGGGAATAGGGTAGCAGTTAGTTAGGAGGCTATTTTGATAACTAGGCAAAACATGATGGTAGCTTGGACTCAAGTAGTAACATTGGAAATGATGAGAAAAGAATTTTGGACATATTTGAGGGTAGGGGCAAAAGAATTTGCTGCTGGAATGGATGTGGCATGAGAGAGAATAATCAAGTGTATCTCCAAGGTTTTTGACCTATCTGGAACAATGTCATTCACTAAAATGTGGAAACTCTTGGGTCCTGAGTAGCTGTGGAGGGAAGTTGGGAGCTTGGTTTTGGACATAAGATATTTGTGATGCCCTTAGTCAGTCATTGGAGCCATGAATTAAACAATTAGGATCTTAAAAGCTGGGGGAGGTCAATTAGGATGAAAACTGGGACTTGAGCACTGGATTCAGCACAGTAGGAGTGACTGATGACTTTAATGAGCATGTTTTATGCAATTATATAAATCGCCTTGCTATGTTATGGAGTCTCGGAGAACTTTATTGTTTTATTATGCCAGTGGTATTAATAATAGACTGTAGCACTGACCAAGCCTATATATGCTAACTTTCTCTGATCTGGCTCTCTGCCAGGTAAAATATCTGCTGCTTTAGAAATATGTATAGAATTAGCTCATTTATATTTATTCATTATCTTTGGTTAGAAACAAACACAAAAACCCAGATTTTCATTGCTACTCTGAAATAATATGTAATTTAGTTTAGGAAATGATTTTGAATTTGATTAACCTTTTGTTGCTTTTTATAACAGAATATGAAGAGAGTGGATTGTTGGAAACAGATGAGGTTTGTAAATTGTGTTTTCTTTAGTTAATTTTTAGTGAATAAACTTGGGGATTAGTGTTTTCATTAATATCTTGATCTATCAAATAAGTTTTTATCTATATGTATACATTGGTTATAGCATATAACATTTTGAGTTTTAAGTTATATCTGCTTTTGAGAAAGAAATACATAGGGTAGGAAAAATAAATTTTCTAAAATGTCACATTCATACTAATTCTAATGGTTGTAAATTTTTCTCCCTTATTGCAAGGCTACCTTAGACACAAGGAAAATAGTGGAAGCCTGTAAAACTAAAACTGATGCTGGAGGTGAAGATGTTATTTTGCAAACCAGAACTTATGACCTTTACATCACTTATGATAAATATTACCAGACTCCACGGCTATGGTTGTTTGGCTATGATGAGGTAAAAAATAAAGAAAAACTTAATTTTAATGTACACAATTTAAATTGTGAAGTTTAGTTTCTACATTAGGTCTGTAGATACATATTGTGGCCTTTCAAATTTTAGAAATCTTTCATTTTGCATTTTTTCTGGTTAATATTGCACTTGATTCTTATTTTGAAGAAACTATGAATTATTAAATATGACAACATCATTATTAAGAATTAAACCTAAATAATCTGTTACATATTTATTGCTTGGTCTCTGAGCTTATTCTTCAAAATGTCAGGGATATTGAACCTGGTTTGTTGATTAAATTTGTTTGGGATTACACATATTGGACATCCAGGCTTTTACAGAATGATCATATCATATGTGTGTTTTTTTAAGACAGAAAAGTTTTTTTGAGAAGGTCATCCACTTTATCGAATTGAAAGATAAATAAAATTAACTTGTTTAATCTGTTATTACAATGACTATAAATGGGAAACAAAATCAAAATAGGCCTAAAAGATGAGTTATAGTTGTAAAATATTTGGATGACTATGAACTGCCTTTATGTAGGATCTTTACTACACTAGGTGGTGGTTGATGTCACATAGCCTGATGGACAGACGTATTCCCCCTTCCTTCCTTGGTATAAGCTTTCCCCCAGATAATCTGGTAATTCTCAATAGTCTAGAATTCTGAATTGCATGTGATGTGTGAGGTTGGGACAAATATGAACATTGAAGTTTAGGCCTAGAAGTTTTTAAACAGTAATTTCAAAGCATTTTTTATGGTTTCAGCAACGGCAGCCTTTAACAGTTGAGCACATGTATGAAGATATCAGTCAAGATCATGTGAAGAAAACAGTGACCATTGAAAATCACCCTCATCTCCCACCACCTCCTATGTGTTCAGTTCACCCATGCAGGTCTGTGTGTGTATATATATATGTATATATACACATATATATACATATATATGTGTGTGTATGTTTGTGTGTGTACTTCATGGATTTATTACTTGGGGAGTTTATAAATATAGTACCCTAACAAAAAAAAATTTACTAAATAAGCAAATAAATTTCTTTAGTTTTCCTTAGAAATGTTTTTTTTTTTTTTTTAAGATTTTATATATTTATTTTTAGAGAGGGAAAGGAGGGGGAGAGAGAGAGAGAGAGAGAGATAGAGATATCAATGTGTGGTTGCTGGGGGACATGGCCTGCAACCTAGGTATGTGCCCTGATTGGGAATCGAACCTGTGATGCCTGGTTCACAGCCCGAGCTCAATCCACTGAGCTATACCAGCCAGGGCCCTTAGAAATGTTTTTATGCTTAGTTTAATATATAAAAAAAAGGAAAAACTTTACAAATTTATTTTAAATTTAATTCATTAAGGATATTTTTTTTGGCTCTGGCCAGTGTGGCTTGGTTGGAGCATCATCCCATACACAGAAAGGTTTCGGATTCAATTCCAATCAGGGCACAGACCTAGGTTGCAGGTTCGATTCCCAGTTGGGGCGCATATGGGAGGCAACCCATCAGTGCTTCTCCTTCACATCAGTGTTTCTCTCTCCCCCTTCCTGTCTCTCTAAAAGCAAAGAAAAAATGTCCTCAGGTCAGGATCAAAAAAAAAAGTTTTTTTTTTATTCTTCATATATGTTTAGTTATGGTTTAGATCTTTGTGATTTTACTCCTGTTTTTAGCTCCAAGAATAGTTGGGTGATCGTTTTTATATTAAAAAATACTCATTTAGACATGGTTTGTTGAACTGTGGTGTATCTTTCTGTTAATATGGAGTAAACAGTTAAACTTGTGCTTTTTCTAGGTGACCTGTTTACCTCCTTTTATTGGTTAGTGAAGGAAACTGTATATGTAGAGTTTCTAGTCTTCTTTACTCTTTTTTAAAATTATTTTTTTTCTTTTTTCTTGTATGTTTTCCATTACCATTTATCTTCTCCCCATACTTCACCCACCCCTGTCCCCCCAGCCACCCCCACAATCACCACACTGTTCTTCAGTTAAGAAGTTTTCAGCCCTACCAAATTAAGTACATTTTATAATTTGTATCAGTCTATTTTCACAGGGCCAAATAAGTGAAGCTGAACCTATGCATATGATTGGTTCAGAAGTTTCCTTAAAAAGAATAAAAGTGTTACATGCTAATTTTCTTTGTTAGTTTCAAATTGGTAACTTTCACAAAATCGTTGAGAAATTCTTGTAACAATATTTTTTTCAGATGAAAACTCTGATATTCATTCCATTGACTAATATGATGCAACATTCTAGTTTTCAAAAATTGTTTAATATTTTCTTCTTATTTTTTACAACCTCTTTATTCTCAAACTTTATCCCATAGAAAGTCTAGTTCATTTTTCTAATTGATGTCAAGAAGTGTTAATATGGCTGGGAAAAGTAATTTAAGAGTCAATAGTTGTAGTTTTGAATTATCTAAAAGGTTTTCATTTTTGAGTTTTATTTAGTTGATTCCTCTTTTGGTTTGAGGCTTTAGGATGGTGCTTATTAAACTCAGATGTGTATCTTTCTGAGGTGTAAATTTTACTCCGTTGGTAAAAGAAGTAAGCAATTAAACTGGAAATTAATGTTAAACATTTTAATAAATGACTGTATTATGGATTACAATGTAAGTGTGGCAAAAATAAAAAAAGCTGGGGGCCTGTAAAATGAGGCTTTATGAACAGTTTAGGCCTTGCCATTGGTCACCTCAGATTATGCCTTCATAGCCTCAGGGTTAATACATTTACACTCTTGTCTTCTACGTTGAGTGCCTCTGTCATGAAGATTATATTCATAAAAATTGAAGCAGCACTTTTTTATGCCAGGGTGTATATAAAAGATCATTCATTACTTTTGTACGTTGCCCTTTTCTCAGTTTATGTGCCCAGAAAATTATTTTGATATCACTCTTTTGTATAACACAGAAGAAATACCAGTTAACTATGAAAAAATTTGTGGATAGGACAAAAACGTCAGATAAATATCATTCTCTATATAAATCCCAGTATTTGTAATAGAGTCAGATAAATTTTATAGTGCAAATGAAGACAAAAAATATAAACTTCTTGACTGATCAATCAGCTTTTCATTAATTCAGTTTGGCTGGCTTATTCTCACCTAAATATTTAAGTAGTCAAAACAACAGCATTATAAATATCTTCCTTTTCTTTTTTTTTCTTAACTGTTACCATACAGCTTTTTTGAATTTGCCTGGACTGATTCTTTTTTTGTTTTTTAGCAGATAGTCCCTTGTTCTGCAATTCTGCCCTGGCATGATTTCCCTTTCTCTGGGTTTCTTACCCCTGTCCTCACCCAGGCCCCACTTTCCACCTCCAACTTTTCCACTTCCATTAGAGTAAAGCTAACTGGTGCCATTGTGTGTGTTTGTAACCACCAGAGCCTTTTAAAATTATCCCCTCCTCCAAGAAATCTGTCTGCATGACTCAATAGTCTGACTTGTTTGGAGGTAGAGAAAATATCTTACAACACAACTATTATATATTAAAACTAATTCACTGACAATAAATAAGGTAGATTTCTTTATGAAAATGTCTCTTATTTGGTGTTCTGATTAATCTGTATTAATAAGACTTGTACTTTTGCTTTTAGGCATGCTGAGGTGATGAAGAAAATCATTGAGACTGTTGCAGAAGGAGGGGGAGAACTTGGTGTTCATATGTATCCTTACCTGTTATGTGATTAGCAGCAAATTGGCTGCTACTTTGGGGGCGGGGGTGCGGTTAGTGTAACCTTAAATGGCATAGTACCTATAATTTGTTTTAGCCTCTCATATCAGGGAGTCTTATTAGGACTCTTTAATTATTTGGAATACGTTGTGTTCTGCTTTGTTCAGTTGGTTAGCACAGCCCCTGTGTGTACTAGTGAGCTCTGCCTTGTTACAGGAACTGAAACAAGTTTGCCAAATGCTTTTGTTCATCAAAGACACAATGGCCAAGTGTATGTGAATGTAAAACCATTGCTCTTGATGAAAAAGAAATCCAGTGGGCTTAATTTATTGATGAAAGATGAGTAATCTTAATCTAGAGGATAACAAAGTGTCTTTTTCACTAAGTATATTTCCAATTTAACATGTTACCAAAAATGTGCTTTCCCTTCAGGTAAAAGTAGGGTTTTGGCAGTCTGAGGTCTCCCTGAAACAAAGAATTTAACTTAAATAGGTTAAAACGTAAAGCACATGAAACATATTTTAGATATTCTTAAAATACAGTATTTTCATTTTCTCCCTGTTTTCATTTTTCTATAGGAAGAGCACCCTTCCTGTATCTTATTATGTTTGTCTTTGGGGGTTAACTCAGTTCTCTGGAGTTATCAAGATGAATGAACTAAACTGCTGAGTTTTGAAATGCGTGTATCCATAGCCTGGATTCATCAAAATTAGTCAAAGTCAATGATCTAGATGCAAAATAGCTTGAATTAGTTTGCTGCTAGATTGATATTAGATGTGGTGGTTCATGCCCCTCAGTGTTAGATGTCGACTAAGGGTTCCTTCCTGTCTTGGAATTACAGATCACCTAAACATTGCAAATACAGTGCATCCCTCAGAGGTACATTGAACTGATTTGATATTGAAACAGACCAAGAGTTTTTGGTCCCAACCAGATTTATTCCTGAAATATTAGTGTGTATAATGTGAGCATTCATCTCTATGTTAGAGGCTAGGTAGCAACTTTGAAGACTCTCTATATAATTTAAACTTGAGCCATGAGTTCCCCCAGTGAAAATTAAGCTCTAAATGTTTCCAAGTAATAATGGAACATAGGAAAAATTTCAGGATTTTATTAAACATAGTCTCATTTAGCAAATTCTATGCAAGTACAAATACACTAATCTAGAATCAGTTCTTATGGAGAGTTTCCACTTAATTGTTTTTTTCTCTTCTGCTTCAGTGCTTTTATATTCTTTACCCTGTTTCATTTTCTTACATACTCAAGCAAAATTATAGGCAGCAAAGAGCCATTATTTAGTCATTTAAACATGGACACCTTGTCTTTATTTTTATATCAAAGTAATTGGGCTGTGTGAACTCTTGTCAGGAATTTTAACATTCAAGTATTAAATGGGAATGGGAAATCAGAGAGAGCCTCATGTGGAATAGACACAAACTTGCATGAGTGAAATTTTAAAACGTACTTGATTTAAGATTTTACCTTAAGTGTTTTTTTTCTGAGAAATTATTGCTTAATAAAATAGATAATTACATTGCTAGCTTAAACCATAGAGCTATTTACCAATATATTTTCCTTAGCCAAAGCCCTTTAGGTATCTTCTAATTTTCTTGAAATTTGTACAAGCTGTCATTCCAACAATAGAATATGACTACACAAGACACTTCACGATGTAACGAGGAGAGCAATCTATCCTAATTACTGGTTCTGATTCGTAAAGAATTAATCCATAGATGTGACCATTGACCATATTCACCAATATGTACAATTTCTCTAATAAAGGGACTTATATGTTTATGCATTAAATAAAAAAAGTTCCACTACCAGCCTTATTTGTTTAATAAAAATGAGTATAAAGAGATCATTTTTCTGGCTTCTTATCAAAAAGTGATACAGTATTTCTCTTAAATATCAACTCTTTAAGTGAAGAAGTATCTCATACAGAAGGATGATAAAAATATTTTTGGTTCATATTTATGAAGAAGGTATTTAAATGTGTGTTAATGTGGGAACAAGGCCTAGAAAATACTGCATGCTAGCCTTATCTTCCCTTCTTTCTCTTCCTCTTTGTTCCTCCTGTCTTATGATCTCCCCAAGACTCCTATCTGCTAATAGTTAGTTTTTATTTTTTCAGTTGATGATACGTTCTATTTATTTTCTTTTTTTTTATTGTTCAAGTACACCTGTCTCCATTTTCACCCTATCATGTTCCTCCTGCCCTACTCATCCCCACCTCCCACCCTCAAACCCACTCCCTTTGGCTTTGTCCCTGTGTCCTTCATACATGTTCCTTGATGGCACCCCTTATTATCCCTCTCCCTGCTCCTTTCTGCTTACTGTCAGATTGTTCTTTATTGCAATATCTCTGGTTGTATTTTGCTTGCTTGTTTGTTTTGTTGATTAGGTTCCACTTAGAGGTGAGATCATAATGGTATTTCTCTTTGATCCCCTGGCTTGTTTCACTTAGCATAATGCTTTCCAGTTCCAACCATGCTGTTACAAAGGGTAGGAGCTCTTTCTTTCTGCTGGGGAGTGTTCCATTGTGTAAATGTACCACAGTTTTTTGACCCACTCATTTACTGATGGGCACTTAGGTTGCTCCCAGCACTTGGCTACTGCGAATTGTGCTGCTATGAACATGGGGGTGCATAGGTTCTTTTGAATTGGTGTTTCAGGGTTCTTAGGGTACAATCCCAACAGTGGTATTGCTGGCTGAAAAGGCAGATCCGTTTTTAGTTTCTTGAGGAAATCCTATACTGTTTTCCACAGTGGCTGCATCAGTCTGCATTTCTATCAACAGAGCACTAGGGTTCCCTTTTCTCCACAACCTCACCAGCACTTGCTGTTGGTTGATTTGTTTATGAATGGCCATTCTGACCAGTGTGAGGTGGTATCTCATTGAGAATCTATTCGATAGATTCTCCTAAAAATGTTAGGTAAGAGTAGCAGGCCGGTAAAAAGAATTCTGTAAAAAGCACATGAGCTCTCAGCTAATTCATAGGTAAAGCTTATTACTTGTTAAGGTACAGAATGGAGACTACTTTGTATTTAGACCTTTTACTTTTTCTACTTCCAAAGCTTTAAAGGAGCACATATTCTTGCAATGAAAAATGATACATGCCTGCACTGAGGTGAATCTGCTTTGATTAGCATATAGAAGTAAACCAAAAACTCTTGCGAAGGGTAGAATTATAAACTTTCTAGGAGAAAACGTAGGAAAATATTTTGTCATCTAGGATATAGAAGGGCTTTTTAAATACAGTCTCCACCCAGCATGGATCATAATGCAGAAAAAAATTAATTTTGCTATACCAATATTATGAATTTATTTTAAAAACTACCCTATAATCAAATTTAATAGACAAATAGTAGTTTAGAAGTGGATACTTGTAAAGTCTAAAACTGACAGGACTCATCTTTTTTGACTATACAAGAGGTTCTATAAATCAGCAACAAAGAACATCAGGGTATTAGTTGATCTGTTGATGCATAACAAATTACCTCAAAATGTAGTGGCTTAACACAATAATAAGCACTCCTTATCTCTCTCGGGGTGGCTTAGCTGTATGCTCCTGTGTCATGGCATCATGATGCCGCAGTCAGCATACTGGCTGTGATTGCAGAATATTGGAAGGCTTGACTGGAGCTGGAGGATCCAAGTCTGTGCACTTGCCAGATGGCTAGTTGGTGCTGCTGGTGGCTGTTTCTCCTTGTGGATTTCTTAATAAGGCTCCTTGAGTGTCTTCAAGACATGACAGTGGGCTTCTCCAAGAGCAGGTTATGTAAGAGTAAGGCAGAAGCCATGGTATCTTATGACGTCACCTCAGAATTTGTACACTAATTTTTTCACAGATCAGTCCTGCCCCATGTGAGAGGGAACTACAGAAAAGTGTGAATGCCAGGAGGCAAGGATCAGTGTGGGCCATCTCGTAGGCTCACTACCACAGCCCAGAATCCTGATTTTTAAAGAAGATGACATGAATAAGCAATTTTTCGAAGAAATGCAAAAGGCTACCAAGTGTGTTAAGATACTTAAATGCATCAGGGAGGTGTTACTTAAAACAACAAGATGCTTCTTTACACCCATTTAGCTGGCAAACTTTTAGTTGAATGATAAGTATTCAGAGATGTGAAAACAGGAACTCTGTGCACTGCTGATGGGGTGCATATTCACACAGCTATTACCATTCCCACCCTACTTCAGATGCTAATCACCAGCAGGAAGCAGGTCCCCATGTTACCCACAACTTCTGTCCAATTTGGCTGGAGATCAGAGGTTCCCATGACCTGCCTCCTCAAATTTACAGCTCACAGAACTCAGGAACACGTGATCACCAGTTTATTAAAGGGTAAACTGAAGTATGTGGACAAACAGCCAGAAGAAGAGATACATACAGGTCTGGGGCCTGGGGCAGGGGGCATCCGGAGCACAGGAGCTTCTGTCTGAGTTGGAGTTGGGGTGCATTGCCTTCCTGGTGTGGATGCGTTCACCAGCCCAGAAGTTGTTTGAGCCCCTACTGTTTGGATTTTACGGAGGTTTCTTCACATGGTCATGATCAATTAACTTTGTTTCTGTCCCCTCTTCCCTCTCCTGAGAATGAGTGGTGGGACACAATTTAAAGCTTCTAGTCATGGCTTGATTTTTCTAATCACCAGTCCCCATCCAAGAGACCACTGAGTTGCCCCAGGAGAACAAGAGATACTCCTACTGCTCTAATCACTTAGTAGTTTACAAAGGGTTTTAGGAGCCTTGTGTCAGGAACCAGGGGCACTTGACCAGTACATGTATTTATCACAATTTCATTGGGGACATGCTGGAGGATGCATTTATTATCATTGGTTACAAGGTACTATACAGTAGTTAGAAACAAGAGACACACGAAACATAGATCTTTAACATAGTTCTGAATCAAAAAGTCTCAGCCCTGGCTGGTGTGGCTCAGTGGCCTGAGTGCCTGCCTGTGAACCAAAGGGTCACTGGTTTGATTCCCAGTCAGGGCACATGCCTGGGTTGTGGGTCAGGTCCCCTGTAGGGGGTGCATGAGAGGCAACTACACTGATGTACACTGCATTGATGTTTCTCTCATTCTCTTCCTCCCTTCCCCTCTCTAAATATAAAAAAAATAAAATCTTTTAAAGAAAGTTATTTCCTTTTTGGTTTCCTTCATTTTCTGTTTTTGTTTGGTTATCTGACAGAAAAATAACAGGTCTAAACCAAAACTCCCAATTTCTGACTACAACCACCTAGCAACTATCATAACCAAACTGCTAACAATAAAAACACATTCTTCTGATCTTCCCCATCTCAGTTAATGTCACTACACACCCAGTTGAGCCCCAGACCCTAGGAGCCATCTTTAATTCCTCGTTCTCTCTACCCTGACCCCCCTAACACGTTCTTTCAGTAACAAGCCCTGTCCTCCACGATACGTCCTGATGCCTGGGTTTCTGCGTACTGAACCAACAACTCACATGATTCTGATGCAGGAGATTTCATCTTTCATACTTTGAGAAACACTAAGAAACTCTCCTGCTCTTGGTTGAGGAGTAAACTTACCTTTCTGATAAGTTTTGGGACTTTTCAAGGGGGAAAAATTAGAGGAAGATATTTATCTTGGGCTTTTCAGAATAAAAGTCATTTTTGTGATACCATTCTTAATAGTGCATCGGTGGGTCTCAGATCATAGTAACTTTCCAGATTTATCTCCAGTACAGCTGATAGCATGAAATCAAACAGGAAACAGCTGAAGAGCTGGCTCTAGAGCCATTATTTAATTCCCAGGTCCCTTACTTAGGTTGTGTGATCTTAGTTGGTTTACTTACCTCTGAACCTCCAGGTTCCTCACCTACAAAGTGAGGATAGCATTTTCTAGCCCTAGAGTTGTTAGGAGCCTTGCACAAAGAGCACTCAGCACAGAGCCTGACCTTATGCTGCTGCTAAAACGGAGCAGAAATCCGTTATACTGCGCTACCACTTTGAACTAGCTTTGAGGTCGCAGTTACCACATACATCCAGTAGAGGGCAGTGGAATGGCATGAAATTTCAGTACTTCAGCACGCTGGAGATGTCAGTTACCAAAAATTACATCTCCTTTCTCCTGCTAACTTTTATTTCAGTGAAGAAAGAAGACAGATGGTCCTGGGAAACCTCCTTTGTATAATATTTGAGATTCTCATTCCTCCATTTATTGAAGGACAGTGATACATCCCGTTTACCCAGTCAGTGTTGGCTTGTAATTATTTGCTGTGCCAGTCTTCTAACATCGTTTCTGTCCTTCATACTGACTTTTGTAAAACGAGAGGATGGACTAATCTCTTTCGTTGCTTTATTAATCGAATTATAATGCATTTAAAGTGTACCACATGATGGTTTCATAGGTGAACACATTGCGAAAGTGTTCTTTTTTTTTT
>PVIA01001856.1:0-190753 GCA_004024845.1 Tonatia bakeri
TCCGCTCTCTCTAGGACTTCCGTTCCCTCCACTGCCTCCCACAAGCAAACTGGGCCCTTGCTGTGCTGGCTCCCGGGCGGGCGGTGGGCTGGTGCACTTTCTCGGACTCTGTGGGTTTCCCCGAGAAGTCTCCTGTGAGAGTCTTCCGGCCTCAGTTCCCAGACGGGGCTCTTAAGCTTTGAAACGCGGCGGCGCTGCCCGTTTTTCACTTAGTTCGTGCGCAAACGTGTGGCTGCGGACAGCCAGCTGCCCTGCACCCCTCACTGGGTCTGCTAGTCACCTCCGCGCTTCCGCGCCCAGCGTCCGCCACCGGTCCATCCGCTGCCGCTGCCGTCTGCACCCTGCGCGCCACCAGCCAGCGCCTCTTCCCGCCGGGAACCCTCAACCCCACTTCGCAGGACTCCCGACTCCGCCGCTCCTTACCGGTCTGGATGTACTGGAGCCCGACTTCTGTTCAATTAATTTCCCTCTGTTCTGGTTGTTAATTGTTTCTCAATCTTTGTTGTTTTCAGTCTTGGTTGCGCGAGGAAGCACAGTGCGACTGCCTATGCCTCCATCTTGGCCGGAACTCAGAGATGAATCAATTCTTTAAATTCTGCTTCTAAGTCTGTCAGTGCCTTAACCGAAAACAAAGATTGGGAGATATACCTCCCAAATTGTATTTTTTATGGAAAAGTCCTTGAATTTTAACACTAGCCAAGAAAGGTGGAAAAGTCCTTGAATTTTTAACACTAGCCATAAAATGAGTACAAATTCAAGTGCTGAAATGAATACAAATCTACCTCTTAAAAACCCAGCTTTGTCTGCATAGCACTATCCTTTGGCTAACCTCCATGCACATAGCAGGGGGTGGGGGAGGCTTCTATGCAGGTGACAAAATGTGATAAGCTTTCATAAGATCACTTTAACCATTCTTTTCCCTCTGTTTCTTCTTTCTCTATCATTCTTCTCCCTACATTCCGTCAGAACAAACCAGGTAGATTTCCAAGTGTATTTGCCTTCAATTAACAACACAGAATGGCAAGGCTGCTGTCAAAGAGGAGGCCCTGGAAGCAGCCCGGCTGCCGTGAAGGGTGTGGCTGAGAGGAGGGCAGGTGCCTGAGGGGGGCCACCTGCACATTTGTTGTCCACGTAGAACTAGACACTCTTCGTGTTTTCCACTGATTCTTAAAAGGCTAAATGCATAGACTGAATTTTATTTCCCTGGCAAAATCACCTTCCTTGAGTTGGATGTGGAAGTTATACCTTATGTTTTTGTCAAGGAATTATTATAGAAAACAGCTATATTAATATTGATTTTGTATTTACCATAAATTACTGTTGAGGACTTAGCCATTATATTGGCTTAATGGCCTCCATAAGTCTCATGTCACAAAAACTTTTATAAGTTAACTTCAGGACAATGTGGGATGCCTCTTTAAGGAGGAGAGTTGAGGAACAGATTTTCCTTTTTTGCCCAGACTTCCACCTGATGAACACTCTTAAATATATAGGTTTTATAATCTTTTTTAACTCACGTTCATGGTTCTTCTTTACTGCCATTTTTACTATCCCTTCTTACTATTTCAGCAAAGAGATGAGTAAAGTGTAGTCAATGAATCTAAAATTCACAACACTTGACCATATACTATTACTAATATGTACTATTTGAAAAAAAAATTTAAATAAAATAGGTATCTACTATTAAAAGTTTCATATTTAATATTATAAGATGCTTATTAGTCCTGAAGGTCATCTTTTTTTAATTTTTATTTTTTTATTTTTAAAGATTTAATTAATTTATTTTTTAGTCAGAGTGGAAGGGAGGGAGAAAGAGGGGGAGAGAAACATCAATGTAGGTTGCCTCTCACATGCCCCCCACTGGGGACCTGGCCCACAACCCAGGCATGTGCCTTGACTGGGAATCAAACCGGTGACCATTTGGTTTGCAGGCCATTATTCAATCCACTGAGCCATACCGGCCAGGGCTGAAGTTTTTCTTAAAATGAGATATATTGGACTAAGGATTATGGATATTAACATATTATAAAATATTTGGAAATATAGTCACCTCAGAATTTTAGTACCAAGACATTTAAATTTCTTAAGAACTTCACTTCAATCTTTCTTGACTGATAAATGATTTCAAATTATAATTTTAAATTGAAGCAATATGAATTCTGAATAATATTGATAAATGAAAACTCATCCTCACCTTTTAAATTAAAATTTCTTTTAAAACAGCTACTTTGAATATATTGGATAACCTACTTTAACTGTAATTTTATTTTCTCATATCATTTTCATATATTTTGTTTACAGTAATACTTAAAAATGGCCATGAACTTTTGATAGGCTTGTGAACCTAAACCTTAACTTGTTTTATTATAAGAATATTTTACTAATTTGTCCAACTTAAAATATCTCCTCCAAAATGTCTCCTTCAGAATCATGCATGTCAACAAAGTTTAATTAGATACATTCAATGTGAGTTTCACTGTCATTTTCAATATTGCTTCCCTCTTGGCAGCTTCCCGTTAACCATCTAGTACTCTTATTCTTTCCCCCACTAAGTGTGGTCTTGTTTCAGTGAGACAGAAGAGCACTAGAAAAGACTTTCCTGTTATTTCATGGGTTTGCTGCTCCCAATAGCTCACCTGCATGTCTAACATCCAATGGCCCCTTTCTTCCCATAGATGCTAAATTTTAAAATAAATCACAACTATATGCAAAATTTCAATTACATCATCCATCGTCTTAAATGTGCACAAATTATAAACAAAAATAACTTAAATTACACCTGATTTATTGCCATTATAGTTCATATTTACCATCCTCTTTAACTTGCTTCCAAGTTATCCATTTTGTTTCTTTTTTACACGTTTTATCCATTTGTGTTAATCTTAGTGCCTGGTCATTTTTCCTCATTAATTGTTGCTCAAACGCAATTCTGAATGCATCTGCCATTATGTATGCTTCTTCTTTACTCTTCTGCAAAAGTTCCAGCTGGTTTTGAAAGAAAGTTTGAGAGATGTCAGAGGAAAAGCCAGAATGATTCTTAGCTGAATGCTAAGTCAGATTAGCAAATGCAATCTTCTCACCTAGCACGGGTCTGGTAGTCTGTGTCTGGTCTATTTTATCTGCCTTAATACTTACCAGTTCTTTTTTGCAGTGACTGCCCACTCTGAGCTAGAACACCAGAAAAGTCCTTTGTGGTGACCTCAATTCTCTGTTAATCCAACTCTCGGACCCCATGATCCCACTAGGCCCTGTGTGTGTTCTTCCCAACTAGGGAGAAGGAAGGCTACCAAAGGCTACCTTTCAGCATTGCCTTGGGCTGGCTATTCCAGACAATACCACTGAAAATAATTTAGAATATCATCTTTCAGATACCTCCTACATATAGTTGACCCTGACACTGATCTGTGTGATCTCATGCTTTTCCCAGTGAATTGTTAATGTTTAGCTATTAGCTTTTCTATATAGTCTGAAGACTTTAAATTCCATGCCTTCAGTAAAGGTAAAATATTTTTAAAATTATGGTCCATGCACCGTATTTGTTATTAAAGCCTAATTATAATGGCAGCGATCACTTGACTAAATGCTGGGCATCGCTAAACATACGTCTACTTCCTCTATTTCTTACAACAACCCTCCAAACTAGTCATTACCCTTGCCATACAGCTAGAAAATGATGGCTCGAAGATTGAAACCTCCCTCTGGCTAATGCAAACACTCCTTCCACAGTACCTTGCTGCTTTTCTAATAAGCCTCATGTTTATCTCCCTGTTAATCAGTATCGACGACCCTAGCGACTTTAGGCATAAGTGCACATTTTCCTCCATACAGCAATACTCAACCTTTTTCATCTCATGGCACGTATAAAGTAATTAGAATTCTGTGACACACCAAAAAATGTATTTTTTGCAAATCTGACAAAAATAGGTGTAATATTGATTCACTCACACTGAATGGCTACTGTTATGTTGGCTGTTGTAATTTTTATTTGACAGTCTAAGGGAAAAGAGGTCAGTGTCTCTGACTAAATAGTCAGATATTGCATGTTTTAAAAATTCTTGTGGCACATTGGTTGAAAATTGCTACTCTAATATATAGTGATTTTAGGGCCATGTATAAACAAAAAAAATAGAATCTAGGAAATATTTAACTACAATCTTAGATAAACAACTTTATGTGGCTACAGTGTCATGCCAAGTAATATATGATTCTGGAACCATGTAAATAAAATAGTTTATAAGTTCATGCTATTATATAAAATTAAGTATAAGTTCCATCATCAATGCTTACTAAAATGTAGCTACTAATTACAGATACTTCCATTTATTCTACTGTTAATAGAGAAAAAAGCCCTGGCTGGTGTAGCTCAGTGGATTGAGTGCCAGCCTGCAAACCAAACAGTCACCGGTTTGATTTCCAGTCAGGGCACATGCCTGGGTTGCAGGCCAGGTCCCCATTAGGGGGCGCATGAGAGGCAACCACACATTGATGTTTCTCTCTCTCTCTTTCTCCCTCCCTTCCCCTCTCTAAATATAAATAAATAAAATCTTTTATAAAATAGAGAAACAAAACCAAAGCCTTTACTGTTACCTCCTGTTTGAGCTGAAGAAGCATTTTCTGAGCAGACGCTGCCATTTGGGCACAGGAACAGGGGCTCCCTCCGGGACCATGACAAAGGCAGGCTCCAAGGACCGCAAGCTTGAAATCCAAAAGCATTATCTGTTACTAAGTGTTGCACAGTTTAGCTGGGCACAAATGAAGGGGCATGCCCACACATACCCACGCAAATTTCTAGTCAAGCATCTGATTCAAAGAAACTAGAAAGGAAAACAAAAACAGAAGGAAACTGAGGCAGGGTTTCAGGATCCAAGTAAGATTAATTACATGAAAATGAGGAAAGAATGTTACTTGAAACAAAAACATACTGGAATTCTACCTTCCTTCTTTTCACTCTCCCCCTTCACCTTTAACCTGGCACAGTTTCGTATAGTTCTGAATCTTTGGTGGGACCTTGACCTAATGAAGTAAGTACTGACATCCCCAGCGTGGACTTCCTGTGCCTGCACTTGGCCCTGCTGGCCAGCACTCATCACTGGCGGCTCCTGTCAGGGGGAGTTTCATTCTCAGAAACTACTAAATTTTAATGTTGATGAGAAAAACAATCATCTGACCACTAATATAAAAAAAAAGTCTATGATTATGTAATGTGAGACCCTACTAACATAGCTTCTGCTAAACCTATAAAAATAAGGAATAAAAGGAAGGAGGTGGCTAGTATGTCCCTTAATGTCCAAGAATGTCATGCATGAAAGGTATGGTACCAGCAAGGCAAGAACAACCCTGGGCAAACCATGGGTCTCTCAGTCTCAAATTGGTAGGTATGCTGCTGTCCTAGACCATGTGACAGATGGTAATGGCAGAAAAGAAAGCAGAAAATTCCATCCTGCTAAGCTTTCATACCTGCTTACTTACCTCAAGACTTGAAACCTCTGTAAAGTCACTTTTGTCATTGCACGTGGTTTCCTGAACCATTTTCTGCTGTTTGATATCAAGCATAGCAAGGGCTTCCAAATACTGTTGATTCAAACCTAGGAAGGGCAATATAAGAAAGCATTAGTTGTGAGGGCCAACTGTAGTCTCACCTAATCCTGTTACATCAACGTCTATCCTCATTCCTTATAAGCAATGCATATACAACAGGCACTGCCCACAAAATTTGGCCTCATCCAGAAAATCTGATAGAATAGTGGGTATCTAAAATGTTATTATTTCTAATGTGGAAGTATCTTAATTTTGCAACAAAAGTCTGGTCTTCATTTACTCTTGGGAAATTTGTAGCATTTTCAAAGGGAAAGCATACCAAGGTAAATCATTCAGAGACTTTGTAGCTAGTGAGACAACCAGATGATGGGGTCTCATACATTATATTATGTCAAATATACCAGCTATCCAAACTCTAAGAGTTTCCTACAGGGAACCATCTCTTGTGGCATGACAAATATAGCCCAGCCCTATTGGAAAACCAACGGATGCAAGTCAGCACACTGGAGCCAAACCCACAGATTAGCTTTCCCGTGGGAAACCAGGCCTGCATTGTACCTAGGCTGCTTTGAGGCTTGCTTTTGCTAAAACTCCCTCACCCTGCATTGAGGCAGCAAATGTTTACTGCATATCTTTAAGGTAACTTCCTAAAATCTGAGCTAAACCTCCCAAGTAGGGAGTGTAACCAGTTGAACCACTTTTCCCCTTGATCTGCAACATTCTTCTCTTTGAAGTAATTGGCAACATTTTTTCCTTTGTTATCTGTAAAAGGTAATCACCTACAGCGAACCTGTGCATATTAAATGAGGACCATCCTCAACATAATGTACTCAGAAAAGCAATAAAAGTCTGTCCAGGCAGGGGTCGGGGCCCTCTCTCTCACTTATAGAGTGGCCATGCTGTCCCTTTTTCTCCACAGGACCTCTGTAGTCCATGTGAATTTGTTCATTGAAGCCACAACACACAGACCCCACGGGCCAAAGTCCACATCAGTTTCCTACTGGAAGATTTCACAAGAGGACTGCAGACCATTTAGAGCAAGGGCCCAGCTACATACTGGAAAGCAGAAAACAGTAACCTTTTCCCTCTTGTTGCAGGGTGGGGGGCTAGGAAGGAAGGGCGGGAGTTGTGGTTATGAGCAGCTTTTGCCCGGAGAACTAGCCTCACGGAGGAGAAGTCTGCACCTGCTGCAGTCACTGGCACTGAGAAGCCCCGTGCGTGCGCAGTTCCCACCAGGGGCGCTGCCGCAGCTCACTCAACTACACCACGCACAGTGCCTCTCTCAGGCCCACGGCCTGGTTTAGAGCTCATTTCATCCCCTTCAAGCCCCCATTTTAAAGTAATTTCTGCTTAGAAGGAAGAATCAACATCTCAAAATTTCATAACAAGTTGGTATCACCTTAACGTTCTTAAAATAATTTTTAAAAAGTTTTAAAAGACTTTATTCTTACTTATTTTTAGAGAGAGGGGAAGGGAAGGAGGGGAAGAGAAAGAGACAAAGACAGAGATCAATTGGATGCCCCCCACTGGGAACCTGGCCCGCAACCCAGGCATGTGCCCTGATGGGGAATCAAACCAGCAACCCTTTGGCTTGCAGGCCAGCATTCATTCCACCGAGCCACACCAGCCAGGGCTTAAATTTCAAATTCTTAATGAGAAAAATAATATCTTGAAAAGTTAAGAATAATTGTATTAGGGAAAAAGCCACAGAAAACACTTCTGAAGGCAAATAATGTTAAATAACTATACAATTATAAACTTTTCCTACTAGTGTCTCAATAAAACATACATCTGCTCAGGTTCCTCAAATATCAGGGATTGTACCATTTTGTTTTACACTGAGTATAAAATCCACATGATAAAGGAGGAATAGGTTCGAAGTTTTATTTTGGAGGAATGGAAATGTTATAGAACTAGGTGGCTACACAACATTGTGAATGTTATGGATTGTTCACTTTTTTAAAGTTTTTTTTTTATTATATATTGGTTTTAGGTGTGCAGCTTGGTGGTTAAACCATCATATACCCTACACAGTGTTCCCCATGATATTTCCAGCACCCCAACTAGTACCACACATAGTTATTATGATGTTATTGACTATATTTCCTATGCTTTACTTACTTTCTTGTGGCTATTTTATAACTGCCAATTGAATTGTTCACGGTTTTAAATGTATTGAATTAGAGAGAGGGGTATGGGGGAGAAGGAGAGCAGGAAACATCAATTTGTTGTTCCACTTATGTATGCATTCATTGGTTGATTCTTGTGTGCGCCCTGACTGGGGGTCAAACCGGCAACCTTAGTGTATCAGGATGATGCTCTAACCAACTGCTACCAGGCCAGGGCTAAATTATACACTTTTAAATGGCAATTTTGTTATGTAAATTTCACCTTTTAAAAAAAAAATTTAATTAAAAAAAACTGAGTGATGCATTTTTCCTAGTCTCCTTACAAGCTCTTACTTAGACACACTCACCTTGGTCTCTATTGACATGTGTGTTCTAAGCACAGGACATTCTGTATAAAATGAATCTTCTAACATGACATTTTAAAAGGGCCATTAACATGCCACTCTTTACTTACTTGCATTTTCAGACTTCAGCATTTTAATCTCTTCTGTTTTTAGTTTCAAAGTTTCTTTGAGGACTGCGCTTTCACAGTTGAGCCTGGAAAAAAGTACCCTCCACATAACCAAAACATAAGCACTTTGTACTTAACTAGGAAGCACATTTTAATCCCATAATTCGAGCACAAAATCTTAAATATAATTTTTCCTATTTCAAAACAGTCTAGAATTTATATTGTCATAAAATAAAGACAATTTAAAGGAATGTGGAAAGGTTTTGAACATACTCTAAACCTTTCTGTCCAGCTGAGAAAGAATCAGAACCAAAAATACCTGTCAGACATCCATTTGAACACTCACTCTCTCTACTTAAGGCTTAATTCAACTTAGCAGCCATTTGACTACCAACATATGAAGGTTACCTTCAAAAACCTGCATAAAAGATACATACGGAGCTTTGTCTATTGACTAAAAATTGGAATTACTTACAAGAGTTCCTAAATTGCCCAACATCAAAGTCTTAAACAAATTTTTTTTAATTTAAAGATTTTTATTTATTTTGTTTTTTGAGAGAGAAGGGAGGGAGAAAGAGAGGGATAGAAACATCGTTGTGTGAGAGATACAGGGATTGGCTGCCTCCCGCATGCCCCCAACTGGGGACTGGCTGCAACCCAGGCATGTGCCCTAACTGGTATTCGAACTGGTAACCTTTCGGTTTACAGTCTGGTACTCAATCCACTTAGTCACACCAGCCAAGGTACAAAATTTTTTTTGAAATTAAAACCAGCAGACAGATTGGTCATTTCATGACTAAATAAAATACTTGTCAAGACATTTTGTAGAGATGTTTGGGCAAGATGTTATATGCTGTGCTCAGGACTGGCCGCAGATCATTAAAACTGTGGTCATGAAGTTACAACTTCCCAATTAAAACTAAATGCAAATCTCAAGCATTTTGTTTCTATGATTAACAAATGAATACAATATGAAATCAGGTTCTAACACAAGATGTGTGTAGCCCTTGAGGAATAAAGCAGCTTTGTTGATACAACCATTTCTCAATAACTCTAGATGAGTTTCCTAATGAATTCTAATTGGCTCTGAGGTTATCAGAGGACATTCTTCAGATACTCACAAACATTTCATTAGATTCACTTAAATTACTTTATAAACTGTAATTTAAAAAAAAAACTACTCAGTCAAATGCATTAACTTTGGCCCTGGCTGGTGTGGCTTAGCGGATTGAGCACTGGCCCGTGAACCAAGGGATCGCTGATTTGATTCCCAGTCGAGGGGCAGGCCTGGGTTGTGGACTGGGTCCCCAGTCAGAGGTGTGCAGGAGGCAACTGCATATTGGTGTTTCTCTCCCTCCCTTTCTCCCCTCCTTCCTCTCTTTCTAAAAATAAATAAATAAAATCTTTAAAAAATGCATTAACTTTGCTATCTGGTTAACTATTTTTGTGCAGACCTCTTAATAAAGTATCTTCTGCCAACTCTGCTTAATTGATGAGTATGTGCAAAGGTAAAGTATCAACAAATTAGGTAAACACTATCAAAAATTAAACCATATACCATATTTTTAGGACTATAAGACGTACTGGACCATAAGACACACCTAGGTTTTAGAGAAGGAAAATAGGGAAAAAAATTTTGAAGCAAAAAATGTGGTAAAATATTTAATAACCTGTGACCCCGCTCCACTGCCACCCCCCTCCACAGCAAGCCAGGTAAACTACATTCAGACTATAAGCCGCACCCCCTTTTCCTCCCAAATTTGGGGGGCATGCATCTTATAGTCTGAAAATATGGTAATATAGCCTCTCCATGAAGCTGTGGGGAAACAGGCACTCTCCTGTGTGGCTGGTAGGAATGCAAAGTGCTAGAAGCCTTATGGAGAGGAATTTGGCAACATCTAATAAATCTATGTATGCATTTACTTCTGACCCAGCAACTCTACTTCTAAGAAATCATTCTGGAAAAAATATGTCTCCAACAACACAACGTATGTATGTCGAGATTATTTAGTGCAGTATTGTGTACACTTGCAAACACGTGGGAAACGATCTAAGTGCCTTACACACAGGAGAACGGTTGAGTACACTATGTGTGGCTCATCCACACAATGGAGTGGCTTCCAGGATAGATTATTAAATGGAAGAACCAAAGTGCAAAACAATATTTATAGTAAATTACCCTTTGTGTAAGAAAGAAGGGAAAATAAGAAAACATAAACATCTGCCCCTTTGTGCGAACAGAAACACAGGAAGGATAAATCAGAAAGTAGTAAGAGGGGGGCATCTGCAGATGGAGAGCGGAATGAAGGCCGGCAGGAGGCTGGGAATGAGGGAGCGGGTGGTGGGCAGAAGGACACCTCTCTGAATATAGCCTTCTGATGACTTCTGAAAGCATGTCATTGTTTCACAAAATAAAAAATAAATGAAATATCCCTAGCCAGGTGGTTCAGTTGGCTGGAGCATCGTCCCATACACCAAAAGGTTGTGGGTTTGATTCCTAGTCAGGGCATGTCCCTAGGTTGTGGGTTCAATCCCTAGCTGGGGTGCATACAGGAGGCGACCGATTGATGTTTTCCTCTCACGTCTATGTTTCTCTCCTGCGCGCTCTCTCTCTCTCTCTCTCTCTCTCTCTCCCCCCCTTCCTCTCTCTCTTAAATCAACAAATGTATCCTCGGGTGAGGATTAAAAACAAAAACATAATAAGTAAATCAATAAGCATGGTGAAAAAACCTTAAAACAGCACACAAACTGAAACACATTATCTTAAATGAATCACTTATATAACCATATTAAAGAGAAAAAAAGAAGAAACTGTCAAGTAACTTTTGAACACAGGATTTTTAACTCCCTCAGGCTAAAAAAAAAAAAACTATATACAAATACTGGACTCTGGTTAGTAGGTTTGATTTTACAATGGCATGTATAGCAATTCTAAAGCTACTTTCTGCATAGTCTATGGTGGAAAAACAAGTAAATATATTGGGTAATAGGAGCCCAGTTTCTCAATGTGGGAGTGATAAGTGTGGAAAGGGGCAAAGCTATAAAACGTGTGGAAAAACGGGTATGAACTTAGGGTTTTTAATAGATTGACAGACGAGATACTAAATAGAGAGATGGCAGAGAGATGACAGATAGAAGAGGGTGTGTGTGTGTGTGTGTGTGTGTGTGTGTGTGTGTGTTCTGGCTCTGTTCCTTGAGAGGACCCTCTAGCAGTGACTCCCTGGTAGCAATGAGCCCACCTAGTGCTCAACCCTTGACTTCCAAACACCATTCCCCACTGAAAGGATCAAGGGCTCCCTGAAGAAGTACCTAATATTGTGTGCATTCTGGACTAGAGTGTCTTGCACCAGAAAGCAAGAAAGTGCTAAAGGAATGATAGAAAGGTGTCAGAAAGCCACAGAGGCCAGTTTGATGGTACTTGCATTGACCAAAGTTGAAAAATTTTAGGCACCAAAAGAAATCAAGATAGTAATTGCTTTAATCCACTGAATAATGCAAGAATCCATGAGTTCATATTCATATACACAAAAAAGATAGGGAAAGGAAAACTTGTTTCTCATAGTAATATACCAATACTTGTAGAAGGCATGATGGAATTCCCAAGTTGCCATTTGGCGACCATCACGGTAACAACTGCTCCAGGCAGAACGATCAGTGGATGTAAGAACCGGTGGGTGAGAGTCTGACGAGTAACAGTGCATCTACATAATTTAAAGCACCTCCCCACAGAATGCTCTGCGATCACAGGGGGAAATTGTGACTGCAGTGTAGAAGGAGGGCAGATGCCACACCCACACCAGGTGATCAAGATTCACCTCCTAGGAACTGGCAAAGCAACATCTCACGCCTCCTGGTCCGATGCACTGAGAATACAACATTGCTTCAGTGGTAATCCTGCCCAAAACATGTAACCTGCATTTGATCCGGAAGCACAGACATCCCCACGGTGGGCCCTTGTACAAAATAACTGGCTTATCTTTCTCAAACACTACCAAGGTTATAAAGGACGAAGAAACACTGAAGAATTGTTTCATGGAAAAGGACACTAAAGCTTAGACTTGACAACCAAATGCAAAGTATGATTCTGTATTAGATTCTGAACAAGGGAAATTTTTTCCCTCTCTTTTGCTATGGGGAATTATTAGGATAATTGGCAAATACAAATAAGGTCTATAAATTAATAAACAGTGTTGCTTTTTATAATTATGTTATGGTTTTAAAAGAGAATGTCCCTGCAACTTACTCTTATGGTGCAGAAAAAAATTCTATCTATATATTCAACTACAAAGAGAAAGAACGATAAAGCAAATGTGGTAAAGGATCAAAATGTGGGCAAATCTTTGTGAAACTTATATAAGAATTCTTTGTATTGTTCTTAAAAGTTTTCTGTAAGCCTTCAGTTTATCTCAAACTAGAAGTTAGGAAATAATAAATTTAAAATTTAGGTAATAAAGCCATCTATAACCCAAGGTATCGAATCAATTTCTGAATGACAGATCTTATAAAAAGTACATGTTAGAATTTAAAGTTATTAAAATCACAGTAATGAAAGATTTGCTCAAAAGATTTTGTTTCAAAAACTAGTGTCAATGCTCAAATAACTTGGAAAGCAATGACTCTTATACTGTATTTGAGAATATTGTTTATATTTTATATTTTTAAGAAGAAAATTAGAACTAACAAAGACATGGAGCTGGCAAATGGGTAAGCAATAAGAATTTTATAATATCTGCAGTTAGCTCAGAGAAGAAGAAAGCCTAAGCTACATTTGAATTACACACACTTGAAAGATTTGCAAAGAAAAATGATGGAATAATAATATACGAACCTGTCATACTTTTGGATCCAAGATTCCTCTATATTTTTAAATCTATTCTGATCAAATTCTATTTTCCACTGCAAGGCATTTAGTTCCTATAGAAAAAAAAATAGTACTTTCATGGAAAATTTTACAAAATCACTTCAGGATATTGTGAATAGATGAAATAAATCATCTAATCATTTCAGAGAAATGGGATAAAGAGGGGAAAAAACACTAATCACTGCTCAAAAAGAGTCTATGACATTTATAAACCCATATAACATGCCTCTTTAGCACTCAAAAGAGCTTTGCATAAGCTTACTTATTATAAGAGAAATTCAAACTGTTAAAACTTTGCTGGTCCAAACCTAGGTTTCTCACCACCCCTACCCTCAACCCATGTGGACTCCATGAACAAAATACACTCCTGGAAGTCTGAAGCCAGGGCTGCCCCATCAAGGTTGGGTACAACAGGCACAGAAGGCACATGACCTTGGAAGGTGATTCCTAACTACCTCTTCAGTGAGGATGACATGGTCAGAACTCAGAGGCAGGCTCTGGAAGCAGAGGAAAAAAAGAAGAAAAATAGGAAGTATCAACTTGGCAGGCTTCCTATTATCTTAAAATGGGGAAATAAAAGAAACTTTAATTTTCTGCCCATTTGACAACTTGTTTTGGATTATAAACTTCAAAAGGGGAGGAACCATAGAAAGTTGAAACACACCTAGTAGAAGGTGTGCACAAATGACCTATCCATTAGTAAGTGACCTTTAAGGAAATTCTATTTGAAAGATTTTGGACTAACAAGTCTAAGCTAAAAATACAAATACCTTCTCCAAGGATCTCTTTTGTTCCATAGTTTTTTGAAGCACTACCTGGGTATGACTTGTGGCTTTGCCAAATATTGCCTAAGAAAAATAAAAATCGTATCAGTGTAAATTAAATTTCTAATTATTCCTATGTTCACAATGAAGTTCACATTTTTTAAAATCCTCACTCAAGGATACATTTCTTAATTTGGGAGAAGAAGGAAGGGAGGAAGGGAGAGAGGGAGATGGAAAGGGAAGGGGGAGGAGGGAAGGAGAAGGAAGGGCAGGGGAGGGGAGGGAAGGGAAAAGAGAAGAGACATCAACGCGAGAGAAAAACATCCAGAGGTTGCCCCCTTATGCACCCCTGGGGACCAAACCTGCAACCTAGGTATATGCCCTGACCAGGAATCAAACTTACAAGCCCTGGCCAGGTAGCTCAGTTAGTTGGGGTGTCCTCCTGTACACCAAAAGGTTGCAGGTTCAATTCCTGGTTGGAGCCCATAGGAGAAGCAACCAATTAACGTTTTTCTCTCTCTCTCAAACACACACACACACACACACACACACAAATTTATACATATATATTTTTTAACCCATGACCTTTCGGTGCACAGGATGCCACTCCAACCAACTGAACCACACTGGACAGGGATGAAGTTCACATGTTTATTTCAAGGCAATAGAAAATTAATTTGATATGAGAATTTCCACAGAGACCACTTTTTTGTGGAGCGTTTGATAGTTCAAAAGTCAGAAGATATTGATTTGGCTCTTTTCCAATGAAGGTAAGAATGCATGAAAAGATCTTCCATACAAAGACTTGTACAAAAATACTCATAGTACCATTATTCAGAATGGCCAAAAAGTGGAAACCCAAAAGCCCATCAACTGGTGAATAGATAAACAAAATAAACAAAACATGCTGCATCTATACAATTGAACACAAGTTGGCAAAAAAAGGAAGAAAGTGCTGACACATGCAGCACCATGCTCGGACCTCAAAAACATGCGAACTGAAAGAATCCAGACACATTCTATGATTCTATCTATACGAAATAGAAAAGGCAAATCGGTAAGACAGAAAGTACATCAGGGATGGGAATGCTTGCTAATGTGTAAGAGGTTCCTTTTTGGGGTGTTGAAAACATTCTACAACAAGATTGTGGTGATAGTTGCACAACTCTAAGTTTAGTAAAAATGAATTGCATGCTTAAAACGAGTGAATTTTGTAGCATGGAAATTATACCTCAATAAAGCTATTAGAAAATCTAAACCTCAAAAAGAAATGGAATTATATCAAGCATTGCTGCTTTTGTTTTAAAAGCTAAGAACATACAAACTAGTATTGGAATGTGAAAGTGACGGAAGTTTTCAAACAACTTCTTACCATGCTTTGAAGGATTTTCAGTGCTTCCTCTTTCCCTTCAAGTTGTCTTTGAGATGCCTCAAGTTCAGTTTTTAAAATTTCTACCTCCTGAGGAAAGAAACAAAATCAGTCTTCTTATCTGCAAGATGTGCAATGCCAAATGATCAATTTGATGAACAGTCTACATGTAAGCTCAAAATGCAGTTTGATGCAAAGCACTCTGACCTTATGAAAGAGGCTGGAAATTCCTACAGGCTCTATGAGTGGAGCAGACAGGCCAAAATTGAGAGCCTCACTACCAGGCGCTATTTGTAACTCAAATCCCAAATCTTTTGCTTTTACTCTCCTAGGCCACACAGCTAAGGATCTGGGGAAAAAAATCCTTAGGCCACATAAAATAAGCACATGATCATTCACACAGCTCCAGTAGTTATTACAGACTAATCTATGTCCCCCCAAAAGAAATGTTCAGATTCTAACTCTTGGGACTGTGAATGTGACCTTATTTGGCAATAGGGTCTTTGCAGATGTAATTAAGTTAAAACTAGAACAGACTGGGTTAAGTTAAGCCCCAACTCAATGACTGGTGTCCTTATAAAATGAGAAAAACTTGGACACAGACACACAGGGGAGTCCATAAAACACCAGAGACTGGAGTGAGGCAGCCATAAGCTAAGAAATGCCAAGGACAAGGATGGTTGGGGACAACTGGATGCTAGGAAGAGGCTAAGAATCCTCCTCACATCCTCTCAGGGAACATGGCCCCCTGATGCCTCGATTTCCGACTTCTAGCCTCCAGAACTGAGAGAATAAATCTCTGTTGTTTAAACCCCCACTGTGTGGTACTTTTTGTTACAGCAGCTTTCAAAGAGTCACAGACAGCCCTGGCTGGCTCAGTGGATTGAACGCTGGCCTGCAAACCAAAGGATTGCCAGTTCGATTCCCAGTGAGGGCACATGCCTGGGTTTTGGGCCAATTCCCCAGTAGGGGGCACACGAGAAGCAACCACATAGTGATGTTTCTCTCCCTCTCTCCTTCCCTTCTGCTGTATCTAAAAATAAATAAATAAATAAATAAAATCTTAAAACAAAAACAAAGAGTCACAAACACACACTAAAATGGGCATACACCAAGATGGGCTCCCTGTTTCTCACAGGACAGGCGCCCCTCACAGAAACGCCTACTCCCATCAGGCCCAGCAGGCTGGACCACCTGGGATACTTTCTGGCCTTCTGACCTCAAAGAGGTTAAACTAAGTCAGGTTCTTTCTGGCCATGTAGACAGGGGAGACAGATGGAAGGCAGGGATAACTATTTCTCCAGGAGATTAGAGAAGTGAAGATTGGGGGCAAGAGGAGAACTGGGGGCATGTTTACATAAACAGCCTTTCTGAGAGATGAGGAGGACACAAACCTGAGGAGGGTAGCCCACGTGTTTACCCCATGGCTCATCAAGCACGCTGGGACAGCCGACATTGGCCCTCCATACAATTTTAGTACTACTTAAACCAAATATCTACCAGTGGACTTCTATTCACAAGAGAATTTTTATATCTGCCAGAGTACCTACCTCTAATGTTTCCTCAAGATGCTGCTTTAATTCTACACTTGATAATTCCGAATTAGAATCTATTAGGGGAAAAAAAAAACATTTTCTTCAACTAGTTAAATAAAGATATTTATTTACAAATATCTTTACAAATATTTGTAAATAAAGATATTTATTTACAAATATATTTACAAATATTTGTTTACAAATCATCAAATATCATTTTACAAATTGCAAAATGAAAAGAATTGTAATAAACCAAATAATAAAAATAGGTAGCTTAAAATGTTTCACAAATGAAGACACATATACATTGAATAAAAAGACTTTTTTTTTTTAAAGATTTTATTTATTCATTCTTAGAGAGGGAAGGAAGGGAGAAAGAGAGAGAGAGAGAAACATCAATGTGCGGTTGCTGGGGGCCATGGCCTGCAACCCAGGCATGTGCCCTGACTGGGAATCGAACCTGTGATGCTTTGCTTCACAGCCCATGCTCAATCCACTGAGCTATGCCAGCCAGGGTGAATAAAAAGACTTTTTAAAAAGACTCTAAAACAAAACTTGTTAATAAATTGGTTAGTTACATACAAACACAATACATGAAAACCTCATGAATGTTGGTGAGTGAAATAAATAAATTCTGGTGTTTGGTTTAAGTGTGATCAATACAGTGATATGAATAACTAAGAAATAACCTGAATTTAATTTCTTCTCACAGAGAATGACTAGAAGGCTCCTGTAACTTCAGTTATTCTCTCCTCAGTGTGATCAATTGAGACATGAAACTGAGCTCTCAGGCTTCATTTTCACTGTGGTCTCAGAGGCAATAACAATCACTAAAGTGGCAAACTACATGCAAGACGAAAAGAAGTAAATGAAGAAAAAAATTAAAAAGAATATTTTGAAGGATATTAAAATTTTCTCAAAACAGTTTTTTTTTCTTTGCTATTTTGAACTCTCCTCAACATGCCAGTATCCAAGGCAAACCTAAATCATGTTTTTACACTGATGATACGGCATTCCAAAGAGGGACAAAGTGACATTGTACTGACAATAACAAATTCTGCTTTATTAGTACTTGTGGGAGGCAGAATAATGGCTCCCAAAGATGTCCACATCTTAATGCCCATAACCTGTGAATACCTGGCAAAAAAGACTTTACGGATGAGACTGAATTAGTACTTGGAGATGGAAGATTATCCTGGATTACCCAGGTCGGTCCAAGGTACTCACAGGCCCTTATCAATGAAAGAGGAGGCAGGAGTCAGTGTGAGACTGATGCAGCACAGGACAGACAGGACTAGCCATTGCTGGCTTTGAAGAGGGAGGAAGGGGACCACAGGCAGCCGCTTCTCTCCGAGAGCCTCCAGGAGGCATGTGGCCCTGCTGGCACCATGATTTTAGCCCAGTGAGGCCTGTTTATGACGTCTGACCTACAGAACTGTAAGGCAATAAATCTGTGTTGTTTTAAACCATTAGATTTCTGGTAATTTGGAAATAACCTACTAGGAAATTCGCACAATATTCTTACCTATGATCAGGTCAACTTCGATGAAAAGACAAAAGTGCATAAGACAACAAAACAAGAGCTCATTCTATTACTGATACATCTTGTTTCCATCCCAGTGTTCTCCCCATGTTTTCACAAAGGCCCCTGAGCATCGTGTTCAGTTTTCAACATCGTGCTTGCAAAACAGTGTATACTCTCTAAGGCACAGGAGGCAAATGCAAGGCCCGTGGGCCGAATTCAGCCCTCCACCTTGTTTTGTCTGGCTCGGCAATTTGTTTCTACCTGGCAGCAGTACCAAGCTCCTTGCCCTTAGTTAAGGAGTAGTTACATTTATACAGTCCCAAAATTACATTCGGCCCTTTGAAGGCAATGGCAAGGCTGATGTGGCCCCCAGTGAAAATGAGTTTGACATCCCTGCTCTAAGGACTTGGAAGAAGAATATGTAAATAATCCCATCCTAATTTCAAGGATTTCGAGGGATGAGGATAGATCCCCAGCTGCAACAGTCATTTGTAAATCTGAAGCCAGGTTTCTTAAATTATTTTTGCGCTGTTCTAATTTGCATTTGTTCCACCTTGGTGGGGGATGTTTTACAACATGGATCACAAAAGACTCAGCCTCACGAGAGCTGCGCCACAGCACAGGCACGCACTCACCCACAGGTGCCCAGTCCCCTCGGAGTTGTGTCACTCCATCACAGTATGATTCTGAATTTTACCCTTTCCTTAATGTATGGGATAATTTGTTTTTAATGATAATAAATTGAAGTTAATTTTGTTTTGATAATTTTTGAGAATTTCATAACATCTCTAAGACAACCAGAAGTATGCGTATTCTGCGGGGGACACTCCTTCTCCAGATAAGCACCAGGCTTGGGGTGCTCAAACGTCACCTCCTTCCAGAGGCTTCCCTGACCCTTGCCTGAAACAGTGGTGCCCCAGGCCCTCCACTCACGCACCATCCTTTCACTTACAGTGCCTGATAATCTGTGGGTTTATTTTCTGTCTCCTCTACTAGAGTGCATGCTCCATGACATGAGGGCCTCTGACTATTTTTTCAGTGATGTTACTCGAAGAGCTTAGAACTGTCCCAGACACCTAATAGGTACCTGATAAATATTGTTGCCTAAGAAATAAAGAATAAATGAAGTATACCAATATGTCACCAAAAAAGCAAGGTAGGTAGTTGTGTACTGATATCACTATCTATTAATACAGAATAACTAGTATACTTCACAATTTGAACAATTCTTGGAAACAGAAGCATCAATTACTTTTGAACCATCACCAATCTCCAAAGAAGAAAGACAAATTTCTAAAATCCACTCTGGTGACCCATCTCCATGTGCTGGAAGGGTGGAAGCCCTAAAATTCACAGGGGAGGAGGAGAAGGAGGAAGAGGGCACCAGGCATCCTTACCAGGGCTGCTCTGTCGTCTGTAACAGGAGGTTCTGGACCTGAAGGGGTGTGTATCTTGCAAGCCCTTAGGCCTGGAATATTGAAAAACAGCACCAGTTCGTTCTTCCCCCTTTCCTGGAAATGGGGGAGGGCTAGAGTTCCTTTCATCTGATCTTTTTCTAGATGTAAATAAAGGTGAAATTTGTACTTCATAAATACCGCCAGGCCTTCTTCCGAGGCCATACCCTAAATCGCCTTCAGCCATATCATCATCCTCCAGTTCCCAGGTCTGCGCCTGCGCCCCCGTCGGCCCCGGAGGCCTCGCCACCCTGTTCATCAGCCAGATGCCTTATTGACCATAAGGAAAAACCGGTTACCTGTAGTTAAGAGTAGTTAAAACACTGTCAGTGCAAGAAAGCTGGGTTTTCCGGGGAAGAAAAAGTTCATATTTGTGTTATGTGGGCATGACTATCCCAGAGAAGCACCAGCACACAGACGCAATCCAATTCAACATTTCAGGCCTTGTTAGGTAAGAAACATTCCAACTGCTTATTTCAAACATGCAGTGAATTGTAAGGAAGCAGGAAAGGCTTTTACTTAATGCAGTAATCTACTGATCAGGATAAAGTAAACCAGTCTTTGTTAAGGAAACAGAATGTTCTTGATACACAAGCTTATAAAAGAAAGTGTTCCATTTTCACAAGCCTAAGAGCTATAGAAAATTCAGGAAAATCTCTGAAAAATTAGACTTCCAATGACTAAGACCACTCTGCCTCTGCCCCTTCACAGTCCTTATCCAATTCAGGTGCCAGGGCCTCTTCCCCTTTCTCCTACAGCCGCACTTGCCTCATCTGCTATTTCTGTGCAGACGCTGTTAGTAAAGGTTCTGTACCTAGGACAGTGATAGGTGGGAGGGAGGAAGGTGCCCCACCTCTCTTTCTAAAATCAGATTGCATTTGTGTTCACAACCTATTTCGAAATGAAGCCAGAGGAAATACCAAAGCCTTTTCATTGGCTAAATGTCCTAGGCTCCCCACTGCCCCAGCCCCTCAGGCTGATGGCCCTGGCCTCCCAGGTGCTCTGGGCCATGCCAGACATTCCTGTCCCAGAGCTCTGTGCTCGCCCTGCCCTGCCTGGGGGGAATGAATGCTCTTTCCCCAGACAGATGCACAGCTATTCCTCAGCTCCTTCAGTCTTACCTTCTGAGTAGGGCCTTGCCTGACACCCTATTTAAAATTGCAGACTTCTCCCTGTCCCACTTACCTGCTTTATCTTCCACCTTCACACTTATGACCTTCTAACAGGGCTGTCCAACCTTTGAAGTCTCTGTGCCACAATGGAAGAAGAAGAGTTTTCTTGGGCCACACATTAAGTAAATTACAACATGTAATCACAAAAACAAACAAACAAAACACACACACACACACACACACACACAAAACAAAAAAACAAAAAAAATCCATAATGTTTTAAGTAAATTTACGATTTTGTGTTGGGCTGCACTGACAGACATCCAGGGCTGCATGCGGCTCTTAGGTGGCAGTTTGGACACCCCTATTAGGACAAAAGCCTCTTACTTTCTCAGGCCCTCGTTCCCAGAGCTGGTTAGACCACAAGCATGTCTGACCCTCATCATTTTATGACGCACTGGAAGCACCCTGAAGGCACAGAGGCTCCAGGAACCCAGGAAACAGGACATACCAGACCACAACCACAGACTGGACCTTATACCCAAAGATGACATCGAAACAAGCTGCAGCCTAACATCCTGCTCTACAACCACCCCATTTCTGGATACACACTCAAAGCCCTGACCCCCCTCGGGGCTGGGGCTGGTGCATGTCTTCACACCTAGCCCTTTCCCTCCCTTGGGAAGGTGAAAATAAAAACCTTTCCCTACTGCACTTTCTTCTCCTTGTGAATTCTTTCACAGCCCATGTCCCCAATCACACTAACACCTTCAAACATACTCCTCCATATTTCCCTTATTTTTCAAATCATGCCACTAAAAGGGGGAAGGTAGTACAAAAGAGGGAGCCCAGTAAGGCTGCAGATGGCTCCAGCCTGACCTGGATGCCTCTCAAGTGGTAGGGCACCCTGAAAATCTTCCCCACCAGAGTCCAAACCCACTCTAGACAGCCCAAAGACAAATGAGCTCCACAAGGGCAGAAGTTTTTACCTGTTCAGATCTCCACTGCATCCCCAGTGCCTAAAACTGAGGCATTATTAGTGCTCAAGTATTTGTTTAATAAAAGAATCAAGCAAGGAAGAAACATATACACTGAAACCAACTTGCCTCTAGGGTAGAAAAAGAAAAGCAGTCACCTCAGCAAGGCTCCACACTGAATACCTCGGGGCTCATTGCCTGCCCTTCTTCCTAGAAGAAAATACCTCCAAGTAAAAATCTACAGAGAAATCATAACCGAGCCTTCCTGGTCTGAGGACCATTGTTGGCACCTACCTGGTGACAGTGGCCTACCTGGTAGTTGGAGAGCACCTGAAATGCTTAGCTTAGTATACACAGTGCAGTTAAGAGAGGCTTTCACCACCAGATGTTTCAAAACCGCTGCTTTGCTGTACTTATTTAGAAATATTTCATCCTTTTCACAAGACTCATCAAAAATACAAAGGAGCCCTGGCTGGTGTGGCTCAGTGGATTGAGAGCCGGCCTGCACACCAAAAGGTTGCAGGTCAGGGCACATGCCTGGGATGTGGGACAGGTCCACCAGCTGGGGGTGTGTGACAGGCAACCAATCTCTTGTACACTGATGTTTCTCTCCCTCTCTTTCTCCTTCCCTTCCCCTCTCTCTAAAAATAAATAAATAAAATCTAAAAAAGAAATAGAAAGGAAAGAAAGAAACTAAACAGATCTGACATATTTTTCTAAATATCCTATTTATAAGGACTTTCAAAAATCCCAGTTCCTCAAAAATAATTAAATGTCATTTTTTTTTTGCAATCTTTCTTATTCTTCCACTATTAAAACCAGATATGGGTGCCAAATAAATTTAATCATGTATGAAGTGTTTCCTGTTGCTTTAGGTCAAAGTACCATATATTTTCAATGTTTAAAAAGAAAGGCCCTTAAAAGATCTGAAGTAATTCATCATCAAAAAAGATACAAAGATGGAAAGACACTCAACATTAGTCATCAAGGAATTGTAGATTTAAACTACAATGACTTTCCATCACCTACTACTGCCAATTCCAAGTGCTGCTGGGATATGGACATCCACATACACTCTTGGTGGAAGTATAAAATGATATAAACACTGTGAAAAGTTTGGCAGTTTCTTTCCAATGGGGACCCACTGGACCTCGGTATGCAATTGCATTCCTGGTTTTTACCCAAGAGAAATGAAAACATGTTCATCTACAGATGTGTGCATGAATTCAAATTAGTCCCAATCTAGAAACCGCCCAAATGTCCATCTACAGGAAAACAAATTATAGTACATCCATCTAATAGAATATATTCACTAATAAATAATGATTCTGATAAATGCAATAACATGGGTGAATCTTACAGATATTATGCTAAGCAAAGAATCCCAGTACTGTATGAAATCCCGGAAGAACTATATTCATAGCAGACAATAGATCAATGATTGGCTGGGGTGGGAAGGTGAACTTCAAAGGGCATGAGGGAACTTTTCTGGGTGATGGAAAAGTCTTATATCTTGCCTGGAACGATGGTTTGTCAAAACTAATCCCACTGTATACTCAAAATGATGCATTTTATTTTATGTAAATTTTTAAATTAAATTTATTGGGGTGACATTTGGTTAACAAGATCACATGTGCTTCAAGTGTGCACTTCTATGATACATGATCTGCTCAGCACACTGTGTGCCCACCACTCAAAGTCAGATCATCTCCATCACCATATATTTGGCCCCCTATATCCTCTACCATTATAGGCTGAGTTTTACCTTTAGTGCAGCAGAATCCTGTTTATAATTGCAACTTCACATCTCTGTTAAGGAAGGTGTGGTCACGGTTAGGCAGCCAGCAGTGAAGAAAATGGAATTGGTCAACACAAAGAAAAAAGCAATTAAGAGGAAAGAATATGCAATTACAGGATTAGCTAAGAATATTTTTTAATGTGTCATATATGAGATTTGTCCAGAAAAAGTCCAGCCATTGTTAACATAACAAGACCAGTGTGCATGACATCCATGTAACCTAGCAGCCAAGGAGAGTGGACTGGAATGCACATGCATGAACAATGATGACTTCACTGTACTAATCAGCAGGGATGACAGACACCATTAAGTGAGCATGGGTACTGTGTGGCCATCACATTTGCTGCAGCTTTGGGCAACTGGTGATTGGCAGCTTCATCACAACAATGTGCCCTCTCATGCATCACATATCATGCATGGTTTTTTGGAGAAAGACCAAATCACCTAGGTGACTCAGCCACCCTCTAGCCCAGATTTAGTGACTTCTGACTTTTCCCAAAACTAAAATCACCTTTGAAAGTAAAGAGATTTCAGACCATCAATAAGATTCAGGAAAATACTATAGGGCAGCTGATGGCAATTGGGAGAACTGTGTGAGGTCCCAAGGTGCCTACTTTGAAGGGGACTGAGGCATCATTGTCCTATGTACAATGTTTATTGCATTTTGTATCTTCTTCAATAAATGTCTCTATTTTTCATAGTGCATGGATGGATACTTTCCGGACAGGCATTGTAATAGGGGTCATGGGAACACCTGCCTGCTATTCAGAACTGAACATAATACTAAGCTTTCACATAGTCTTATGCTCTACTAATTTTTTAAATGTAACTTTAGGAATTATTGGCTGTGTACACTTCCATTTTTTATATACTAATAGTAATATTCATATGGAATGCAGTCAAATCAAACCTGACTTTTGGAACACATTACTAACATTCCATTGGACCAGTTTTAAACACATTCAGTGCTGACAACAAGGGAGGCAGCAGGATGAGCAACAGAGAAGGCCTGACTTCAGGAGGGCTGGGTTCAAACTTCACTCCACCACTTGCTGCTTTGTGATCCTGGGGTAGTCATTTAACTTCTTGGAGTTTTTTTCTTTTCTTTTCCTTTCCTTTCTTTTTTCTCTTTCTTTCCTTCCTTCCTTCCTTCCTTCCTTCCTTCCTTCCTTCCTTCCTTCCTTCCTTCCTTCCACTTAATTTTTCTAGAAAGAGGGGAAAGGAGGGAGAAAGAGAAGGAGAGAAACAGATTGGTTGCCTCTCATATGCCCCCAACCAGGGACCTGGCCCACAACCCAGACATATGCCCTGACTGGGAATCAAACCATCGAATTTTCAGTCTGCAGGTCAGCACTCAATCCACTGAGCCACACCAGCCGGAGCTTGGAGCCTGTTTTCAAATCTCTAAAATGGGTAATTCTAAGCAATTTTGGACACACAGGTCCAAAATTTAAGAATAAGGGTTTTTTTTCCCCCTTCTTTTTTCTCTCTGGTACTTTCAGATGCATAACTACTCAATGGGGTTATATAAACTCTACATTTGGGCACCATTGATATATTTGAAATCAATGTTTAATGAATTAGAATTTGAGTATTAGTTTCTTCATTTGCCAAATGAGGGGATTTGATAAGAAGATTTTTTTTGTTTGTTTTTTAGAGCTCTAATATCCTGGTTCTATACCATCATTTTCCAAATTGTGCCACATAAAACCCTAGTTATATGAACTATGAGGTGTTGTTAGGAATAAAAGGGCCCTTCTGGTTTTATTAAGAGGTGTATTTTCCTATGGTAGTCTAGGCATACATGACTAGCCCAAAATTATACAAACAGTGGCAGAGCCAGAACTAGAAACTACTTCTCTGGCTCCTTGTTCTGTGGTCTGGCCACTTGGGAAAGGCCACAGAATGATCAGATTGCAGACTGAGCAAATCCTACTTATGCACTAACAACTCTTTGAAAAGTGACCAATGACTTCCTAATTGCTAAATCCAAGACCTAGCCTGGTTCCTCAGCCACCTCCACTTCTGCAGAAGCTGTGCCTACTGACTCACCACACACAGGCACCTGGTCCACCATGGCTCTTCATTCAAACTCACAGGAATCCCCCCTCTGTTATCTGCCCAGCCAGGCTCCTTTTCTCTTCCTGTCCTTTCTGTATATGTTTGGCTTCCATTCCAGCAGGATATCCTGGCAACAATTCGAACACAGCTTGTTCAAAAACAAATTCACACCCCTCCCCCACTACAGCCATGTCTCCTCTTGAGTCCTCTATTTCTGCAAATGCATCAACCATGCTCTAAAACACACAGGTCCAAAATTTAAGAATAAGGTTTTTTTTTCCCCCTTCTTTTTTCTCTCTGGTACTTTCAGATGTTAAGTCCTTTAGATCCACAAACTCTTCCATGCCATGATCTTCTTTGCACATTAACAGACTTCACAGACTTAGCTGAATTTCTTGTACTCCTACCAGGCTAAACCAATAGTTCCCTAACTGATCTACTCCAAGCTATCCTACACAGTTGTCCAGCACAGCTCAAAGATGCCCATCATTCCATAACCCCCATGACATACAAATATATAATAAAAGTATTGCCCTGTTTTCTACAAGAAGAATCCTGTTTTCATCACCTGTTTCAACTGTCAGTACTTGTTGGGCATGATCTGTGCTTCCATGTAAAAGGGACTGCAACCTCTTCCAGGTGACCTCAGCCTGGTCACCTTCAGTCCTCACCTGGGGCCATTCTCCATCCTAGGAATGCTTTCTCCTCTCAAGCCCCCCTCAGTTCATGACAGCCACTCCCTGCAGTAGCCTTCCAGACTACCTTGGGCCAGATATGATTTCTCCTACCTCTGAATTGACACTTTCAGCAGTCCTTCTTGCCTAATGTTTTTTTTACTGTATACACTCCTAGTTCAGGGAGTGTACATGTGTCGTTTGCTTGTGCATAACAGGTGTTCCAAAGGTGTTTAATTCTGATGGACAGAATTAAAAGAGAAAACAGATTCCTTCCTGGAAAACACAGACCAGAAGCATCCACACCCAGTGGCCTAACAACCCTTGCCTTAGCAAACAAGTTGGTCAAACAATGCCTGTCAGGCCTGGAAAAGAGGAATGAACTGGACCCCCCCCCCCCACACACACACACCCCCGTGAACACTGGCTAGTTGCACAGCACCATAGAATTTTGTTTTGCAACTTCTCCTGTCAAAACAATTTTAGATTTACAGTTAATTGCAAAGATAATGCAGAGAACTCCTGTATATACTTTACCTCGATTCCTCTAATGTTAATATTCGGGTCCCTTTATCGAAATTAAGAAGTTAACATTAGCTAAACCACAGACTTCATTACAATTTCCCCAGTTTTTCTCCTGATATCCTTTTGCTGCTCCAGCAGCCAATTCAGGACACTACATTGCATTTTGTACGCTATGATTGTTAAGGCTCAAAATTAATAGAAAAAAGAAAAGTTAAGTCAAGAGAAGAGGAAAAAGGGGCAGAAACAGTCCTGTAAACCCGTTCCTTATACTTTCCATGTTGGACGAGGCCACTGAACTAGCATTAGGGCGAAAGGAGCCAGTTTGCCAGCTCATCCACAACCTGGGGAGTTCCCGCCGACGTGGGCCGCCTCGACTCGCCGCGCCCCTCTGCCCCACTCGCGGCTCCACCTGCGGGCTCTGCCCTGCCCCCCAAACCCCTTCGCGAGGAAGGGTTAGGGAATCACGACTCCCTCCGCGCGATTGCGACCCCCGCCCTCGTACCCCTATCAGCGCGCTCACCTGGCACCGGGCCTCCACGTCGCGAGCGCCGCCGCGTCCTCGAGTCACGTGACCGCGCGGCGGCCTGGAGCTGGAAGGCGCCGCGGGGCTGGACCCCTGCATTATCCGCTGTGGTCTTTGGAGAGCTCCACGGGCGGTCTGTCCGGCTCCAAAGCCCGCGCTTTCCCCGCTGCGGGCAACCGAATGCACAGAACAGGACCGTGTGTGCATCAATAAAGGTAGCATTAGACTGTTCAAAAAGTTGTTTCTACACGTCCCGTAAGGGAAGGGTGAAGCAGAGCTGAAGTTGGGCGGTGGTGGCAGACCTTGAAATGCAGGCTCAGCCGTAGGAAGCGGCGAGGGCATTGCAGCCCTGGGGCCAAAGCCTGGCACTGGGAAGGAACGGAGGGGGTGGCCGGCCTTGAGAGACTAGCTAGTGGCTTCTCTGGTCCATCTTTTCCTGTGGGTTTCCTGAAATGGACCCTGCCTTTTCAAACCTCACCAAAACGTCTTAGCCCATCAGATTGATTGCCTCAGTGAAATGATTTGGTATTATTTCCTAATACCCAATGTCGGTGTAAAAAATGTCCAAACCTGTAGAGAATTTTTATGAGTTTATTTGAGCCAAACTGATTACAATTATCCAGAAGCAAAATCTTAAGGGACTGAGAAAATGCTCCAGAGAATGGCAGTTTTTGCAGCTTAGTTTGTACCTTAGATTAGAATAAAAGGAGTGTAAGGAGGGTTACATGAAGTCCATTGGTGGTAGAGTAAGGGGGTAGGAGAAAGAAAATTTGGGAAATTTCTGGGATTGGATAAAAAAGCAAAATAGAGAAATACACGATTCTTCTACATTGGTGGGTATGAAACTGGAAAAGCCAGCGTTCGTGCTGCCTGTCACCTGCCAGACCCAATAAGCAGACAAGGATTGAATCTTTATGAACGCTTTATTTGTGGCCTGAGAAGACAGTGGGTTTGTACCCTAACAGACCATTTTACTTTCCATTTTCAACTAACCCTTTTTACAAGGAAGAAAAGTATGGGTAAAGGGTTCAGAATTCAGGGGAAAAGTTAATCAGATAAAAAGGTGCAGCATTCTTTAATCTGTGCCCTGGGCAGTGGTTTTTTTCTGTGTCCTGGGGAGTGTGCTGTCTCACCCTGGAATGGAGCACAGTGGCTCAGATACCATCTTGACTGCCTGCAGTCCTCCTGTGGCACAAAGGTGGAGCTGCTTATGATCTCCTGGAGTTAAGGTGGGTCAAACCTTCAGTTCCTGGAACAATAGCTTTTTACATACATTGATTAGCAAGCTTATTAGCTATTACCTGAAACTAAATATTTTCAATATTTGAGTTCCCCATCAGGTACAGGATACTTAATAATTAACATTTAGACCACAGAGATGGTATTTGGGGAACAACATAACAATGAGGGGTTCTGAGGTCTCTGCTCTGGTACAGCTGATGTGCCCTGAGAGGTCTGGAAAAGGAGATTACTCTGACATTCCAAAAGTCAATAGACAGCCTCACTTAAGATTGACATTTGTCAAGGAAGCTACAGACCTAGGACCTGACTACCCATCATGACTTGTCTTTAGTTATGAATTTTTATGTTCACGCGATCCTATGTGGCTACTTTTAGCCTCTAAGTTTGTAAGGCCCACAACTCGGTCTCCCGAGCTTGTCAGGTTTAGTATGTGACCTCTGTTTTGTCCACACCAACATCTATGAAATAACTGAAGGGATTTTGTAGTGGTCAAAAAACTTGGCTATGGAAATCTCCAAGCCCAGCACAAGGTAGCAGTCATCTCAGAATGCTTTACAGCTCAGGCAGGGTGCCCAAGGCAAAACACAGGTGGGGGCTGACATTGGCCTGCACCACCTGGGAAACCCCAGGGCCAGGTGCACCCAGGGAACAGCTACCGACCATATTGGAGGACCACTGCCCTACCCCTGCACACCTAATCCTCCATGGAGGGCTAAGGTTGGTGGTCAGTGGTCACAGCCAGTGCTTACAGCTCACTGGCCTGGGAAAATCTTTCCCATTGATCTGCCAACAGCACCCAAGGCTCAACTACAAGAGGAGGGTGTACTCAGCCCACATGAAGGGTGCACCTCAAGTACCCAGCTTGGGTGATAGGGGAGGCTGTGCCACTGGACCCTACAGGACACCTACTACATTAGGCCACACTCCCAAGACATGGAGTCAAAGCAGCTCTACCTAATACGTAGAAACAAACACAGGGAAGTGGCCAAGAGGAGGAGACAAAGAAACATGGCTCAAATGAAAGAACAGGTCAAAACTCCAGAAAAACAGCTAAATGAAATGGAGATAAGCAATCTATCAGATGCAGAGTTCAAAACACTGATTATAAGGATGCTTGAGGAACTTAGGGAGGACCTCACCAGCATATGTAAGACCCAGTCAGAAATGAAAAATACACTAATTGAAATGAACCATTTACAGGGAAACAACAGTAGAGTGGATGAAGCTGAGAATCAATTCAATGATTTGGAACATAAGGAAGCAAAAAACCCACACAGAACAAGAAAAACAAAAGAATCCAAAAAATGAGGTTAGTATAAACAGCCTCTAGGACGACTTCAAAAGTCCAACATTCGCTTCATAGGGGTGCCAGAGGAAAAGAGAAAGAGCAAGAAATTGGAAATCTATCTTTAAAAAATAGTGAAAAAAGTTCCCTAATTTGGTGATGGAAATAGACATACAAGTCCAGGAAGCAAGAAAGTCCCAAGTATGATGGATGCAAAGAGGCCTACTCCAAGACACATCATAATTAAAAGGCCAAAAGTTAAAGACTCTTAAAATAGCAAGAGAAAAAGAGGCTGGTTATCAGATGGTTACCAGATGGGAAGGAGGGGGAAAATGGGTGAAGAGGTGAGGAGATTAAGAAGTAGAAATAGGTAGTTACCCAATAGCCATGAGGATGTGGACAGTATAGAAAATGGAGTAGCTGGAGGGGGACAAGTGGGGGAAAAATCAGGACAACTGTAATAGCATAATCAATAAAAAATATATAACTAAAAAAAACTTGGTTGGACTTATAGATTACTCTGGACTGGAAATAAACAAACTCTTTCCTGTCAATAGCCAGTTTCCTTCGGTCCTCATCTTCTCCAGATCTAACCCACATTTCTCTTCATCAGCTGCCTTTCAAAAGCAGACATACCTAGACATGTGGAAAACTGGATAAAACCAAGGCTCTAAAATTTCTCCTGATAATAGAACAAGATCAAGGCTATGTGCTTATTAGATGTTTAGGGATTTAAAATTATCATAGAAGATTAATATATTTATAACTGTAAAGTCAGTTGTGTATTATCTCATTTAGTATGATAAACATATTGAATAGCTTTGCCAGCCAAAAATAATTTTGAATATGACATAATTTTGAATATGATAAAAACCAATGGGTTGTCCACTTTAAAATGGTCAGTTTTATGATGTGAGCTATATCTTAATTTTTAAAAAAGGATAGGGGGTGTGTAGATTCTGAGACGGTATAATCTCCAAATATATTAAGTGAAAAGATACAGAATAGTATACATGGTATGCTAGCATAGGCTTAAGAAAATATGTAACACACACACTATGCAGACATAAAATACCTGAAAAGAAATACAGGAAACAGTATGTCCTAAAGGGAGGGAATGTGCAGTCGCTAAGGAACAGGGGTGGCCTAGAAGGGAAACTTACCTTTCCAGTATAACCTTTTGTACATTTTGAATTTTATACAGTGTGTTACCACTCTCCCCACCTGTTTTTAGAGAAAATGGGAACTCTGATGTTTCTTCTTGAGACTTCAGTTCTAAGAGATCATGTTCATTTTCTTCTATAATAAACTTAAAAGGTATCCATCCACACATTTGTTCAGATTTATTTATTCTTTAGCAACTGAAGCATTAAATGACAGTTTTTATTCTCTTTAATATCATTATATTCATTATACTTGAGATTGTTTAGCTTTCTCACAGAAAAAAGAAACCCAAACATAAAGCTTTATACTATTCACCTACTGGTTCTGCAGCACAATTTTAATAAGTTTTACTGATAACTGGACAATTTATATGATGTGGGCAGAGAAATATTAAGAGTGATTCCAAAGTGGCCAGATTTGGAAGTCAAGAGCTCTGATCTTTGACCCACTGCTCAACCCACTTCAGAATCTCGTTGATATTATTCTCTAGATCTTCCGGTTTGTTGCTGCGCAGCTGATGCACTATTTCCATCTTGTAGGATGCTAATGCTTCTTCATAAAGAACTTGAAAAATTTCACACTGAATATTATTTGTCAGTTTCTTCTCATTGTAACCCCTAGAAGGCAGAGAGAAGATAAGCAAACAAACTGGAGTTTTAGAAAACATGCCAGAAACTGGAGACTGTGGAATACACAAAAAATCAGGCAAAAATACTTCTTGTATTCTCTTTACCTGTAGAAATAGACTAGCACCTATAAATGAGGGGCTTGACAAGAGGGTTAAACCAAGGATCAATGTTTAGGTTTGTCTGAAGTTTTTTCTCCTGACATTTTTGTCAGGCACTCAGTTAGTGAGCATATCTACCTACCTCCAGCCAGATTCTGAGCTATGAGATAAAACCAGAAGTCTATAGTCATAGTCCTAGATTTTCAAAAGAATTAGAGCAGTTACTATATAAACAGATAAAGCATGTAGATGGCATATAATAAAATGAAATGCATATGATTGAAATAATATACACTAACTGGGTACTTGATCATGTACGTGTATCTCTACCAATTCCGAAGACATTGAAAAAAAATAAACTTAAGTAATCTTTACGCAGATATGTAAATTAGCCAACCAATTAGCTAGTGAAAAATATAAAAAAATTCAAAAAATTCTGCCCTGGTTGGGTAGCTCAGTCGATTTACAGCGTTGTCCCAATACACCAGGACTGCAGGTTCCATCTCTAGTCACGGCACACAGAATAAGCACCCAGTGAATGTGTGATGGAACAACAAATTGATCTCTCTCTCTCAAATCAATAAACATATCCTCGGGTGAGGATAAAAAAAATCAAAATTAAATGAAACTACTTAAAAAATGATTAAGAAAAGACAACCTACAGAATGGGAAAAAATGTTTGCAAATCACATATTTGATAAATAACAAATGGTCCATGTAATTAAACTTTATTTGGCAATAAGAAATGAATGAAGTGAAGTACTGGTTCATGCAGATATCCCACATTAACTTTGAAAACATCACACCAAGTGAAAAAAGCCAGACACAAAAGGCTACATATTATATGATTTAATTTATATGAAATGTCCAGAATAGGCAAATTTATGGAGATAGAAAGTAAAGTAAATTACTGGTTGCCTAGGGCTGAGAGAGGGACAGAAAATGGACAGTGACTGCTAATGGGCATGGATTTTCTTTGTGGGGGCAGGGGTGATGAACATTTTCGGAAACTAGTAGTAGTAATGGATGCACACCTCTGTGAATATACTAAAAATCAATGAATTATAAACCTCAGATGAGTGAATTGTATGGTATGTGAATTTATCACAATAGAGCTGTTTTTTAAAAAGTAGTTACTTTATTACTTTTTCAATGGCCAGAAATAAAAAAGACTACCTCTCATCATGTTCCCAAACCTTAGTTTTTGGCTATTTACAAAAAACAGTAATTTTTTTTTGCCCTGGCTGGTGTGACTCAGTGGATTGAGCACTGGCCTATGAACTAAAGGGTTGCCTGTTAAATTCCTAGTCAGGGCACATACCTGGATTGTAGGTTAGATCCCCAGTAGAGGGCATGTGAGAGACAACCACATATTGATGTTTCTCTCCCTCCCTTCCCCTCTGTCTAAAAGTAAAATAAATTAAACAAAACAAAAAACCAGTAATTTTTAAATAGAATTTTTAAAAATTGTCTTGTTTGGGGAAAAAAGCCTATGTATTATATGGTTCTTTATTACTTCTCTGTTCAAATACATTTAATGGCTTTTCACTGCCTAGAGAAAATTGATGAAAGTTTCAGGTCTTGTTCCAACCTAACCTTCCCTATATGTCTGCTACTATACTCCTCTGTACAAGAATTTTCCAAGTGTCCCATCCAAAGGCAGTTGGAGCTGATTTGGAGAGAACCACAAATTCTGAATCTGACCTTAGGCAAATTTCTGGAGTTTTCCTTCCCGAGACTGCTCTCTAAATTCCTCTTAGCACGCCCATCTTCCCACAGCTTGAATCAAAAGGCAGTGGAAAAATGTTTCCTCAAAAATGTATCTTTTTTGGTTATTCTGGAGTGTGACACTCTCTTGGAGGCACTAACTCAAGTATATTTTAAAGATTGTGAAATGTTGATTTATCTTGTTAGTTTTTCATAAGCTTTCCTGTTCCTCTTATAAGAATAATTTGGGTAATAATGTTCACTCAATAGCAAAGACTATGTTATTGGCTTGCCTGCTTTCCTAGCAAGGTTTTACTTAAAGGAAAAAAGCATATTAAATAAGGTTGTTCTATAGTACATTTTACTTAAACTCTCAGTTGAGGTATTTATTTACACCAGTATACAAATGCCTGTGTCATATGAAATGCATGTTTTTCTTTTAGATTCAGAATGTCAGTACCATGCAGATCTGGTTCTTAAGCAGAGACCAAATAAAGTAGTCACAATGGCCAATTTCTGAGTGTGAAAACAAGTTCATATGATACTTTAAGAATTCAATGTATTTCCTTTCTTACCTTGATTCAAGTCTTTTGTACAATACACTGTTATCTGTTTGCAGCACAAAAACTCTATGAAACCAGCGTTCAGGGAAGAAATTACAACCATGGTAATCAACAATAATCCCACCTTCACTCATTTGGTCTTCTAACTCATCCACTACCTATAAGAAAGGTGGAGGGAAGAAAAAGATGAATGATTCTTTAAAAAAAAGTCAACTTTCCTATTAAATTTTTTAAACTTTATACTTTATTAAAAAAATTGCACTTACTCTATCTTCATCTAAAATGGGACAATTATACTCTTCATCATAGCCATCATATAACTGCCCTGAAAAAGATATACATTGGCGTGTTAAAGTAATATTTTCAAAGTAACTTTCAGTAATAGTCAATTACTTCTAAGGCTTTAGGATGGGAAATAAATCATCAATGACTCTCTTAGAGACAAAGGGAGGGCACTAACGCAATAGATGTCACATGGATACGGTGAATGATACTGATAAATCAGAATTTTGTCGAGAGGGAAGCTTGGCTGGCCACATATCTGAAACTGTTTTAGCTATGACAATGGAAACCAACTAAAGAATTAATAATAGCCAATTTCTGAATTTGTGGACAACTAGAAGAGAACAGTATTAATGTTGGTGACCTACAGATTAGTGGGAAGAGGTGACACATGGATAGAAATACTCTTACACACTTTAACAGAAGGTTGTTTCAAACATATTAGGCAAAGGATATGAAACTTATTAAAAATAACAAATTCTCAATTCCAGCAATGAACCCTCTTGCCCACTGAGGTCACATCTTCACAGGGTGTGGGGAGGGAGAATCAGTATCAAGATGCTCACAAACAGCATCTTTATTTCTAGATTACCAACTTCTCCACAATCAAGAGTTAACTGTCCTATTTTATAAGGCAAAACAAGAATGATGGACAGTTCTCCTGGCTGGTGTGGCCAGTGGATTGAGTGCCAGCCTGTGAACCAAAATATCGCTGGTTAGATTCCCCATCAGGGCACATGCCTGGGTTGTGGGCCAGGTCCCCAGTAGGGGGCACGTGAGAGGCAACTACACATTGATGTTTCTCTCCTTCTCTCCCTCCCTTCCCTTCTGTCTAAAATAAAGAAATAAAATCTTAAAAAAAAAAAAAGAATGATGGACAGTTCTAAATAAGGCAGATTTAAATCTAACATAAGCCCTGGCTGGTCAGAGCTGTCTCCATACAACATGACTGAGGGTTCGCCTCCCAGTCAGGGCACATACAAGCATCAACCAATGAATGCATCAATAAATGGAACAACAAATTGACGTTTCTTTCTCTCTCAAATCAATAAATAAAAATTAAAAGAAAAAGAAATAAGCCCTATCCAGTGTGTCTGAGTTGGCTGGGCATCGTCCCACAACCAAAAGGCTGCAGTTTAGATTCCCAGTCAGGGCCCATGTCATTCGGGGTGCTCACAAGAAACAACTGATCTATGATTCTCTCTCTCTCTTTCTCCCCCCTTCCCCTTTCTCTACAAAGAAATGAATAAAATCTTTAAAAAATAAAATAACTAATTAAAATGTTAAACCTCTGTTCAATGAAAAAGTACATAACTTACAAAAAAGAAAAATAAGACTGGGAGGAATATTTTGTAGTAGGTCAAAGGATTGAAATGTAGATTGTATAAAGACCATAAAAATCAAGATAAAAATAAGTAGCTTAGCAAAGAGTAAGAACTCATACAGGATGGAAAAAACAGTAAACATACATGAAAAAAATGTACTTTCCCAGCTGTTAAAGGGGTGCAAAGTGAGCCTTTATATGCCTGTATGCTAATTAGATATGTACATCAATAGTAAATCAACTCTGGACATGTATTTTAAAAATACTTTTTAAAAAGTTTTTTAAGAAAAATATACCCATTCAGATTTCCTGTCATTTAATTTCTAATCAGAAAAAGATTGTGATGATTAAAAATGTTCAACAAAAGGGATAGTTAAATCTTGATATAACAACTTGATGAAATACTATATAATTAAAGTTCAAGAAATAAATATTAGGTAGTCTGCCCCAGCTGGTATGGCTCAGTTGGTTAGAGTGTCATCCCATAACCAAAAGGCTGCGGGCTAGATATCTGGTCAGAGAACATACCTAGGTTGTAGATTCGACTCCGGGTCCAGGTATGTGCCGGAGGCAACAAATTGATGCTTCTCTCTCACACTGATATTTCTCTCTTAAAATTATTCAATTTTCCCTTCCTCTCTCTCTAAAAGCAAGGGAAAAGACCTAGCTGGTGTGGCTCAGTGGCTTGAACACCAACCTACCAACCAAAGGGTTGCTGGCCTGATTCCCAGTTAGGGCACATGACTGAGTTGCAGCATGTTTATTTTATTTAGAAAAATAAAATAATAGCAAGGGAAAAATATCCTTGAGTGAGAATAAAAACAAAATCATTTTTAAAAAGATTTTATTTATTTTTTTTTAGAGAGAGAGGAAAGGAAGGAGAAAGGAAGAGAAATGTCAATGTGTGGCTGCCTCTTGTGCACCCCCTTCTGGGGACCTGGCCTACACCCCAGGTATGTGCCCTGACTGGGAATCAAACCAGCAACTCTTTTGTTCACAGGCCGGCGTTCATACTACTCAGTTGTACCAGTCAGAGCAAAAAAGTTAAAGAAAGAAACCTATATAATTTTATTAACCAATGTCACCTCAATAAATTCAATTAAAAATCATTTGATTTGTAAAAAGATTTGGAAGGAAGCAAATCTCCAGCACCATGGATACCACATCAAAGCGACGGCAGAATTTTGGGTGGATGATGATTATAACCTGTACCATAGGAAATGGAGAGTCATGAATGGATTCTAAACTTTATTCTAAATTTAAAAAAAAAAAACAGAAAAATTTATACTTTAGAAAAGTTTCAACTGGAGATCAAATTTATAGTCTATAGGTAGAATCTTCATCTAGCAAACATGAAAAGGCTTGCTTTGATTAAATTGCCAAAGCTTAAAAAATTATTCAATTTTCTAAACAAAGTTTTATAACTTAAAGATGTATTACTTGCAGAAAAAAATACTGATTGTGTGCAGCTAGAGTTGAAAGGCTACATTCTTACTTTAAAAGATCTTCCTAGCTGTCATTTGTCAAGCTATAAAATCGTTTACTTTAACTGCCATCCTAGAATGTATACACTATGTGAAAGGTGTTTTTTGGAGATATCGGGATGCTAGTTATCTATTTTGATACTATTGCCAATATTTAAGATATCTCCAGATATCTTCCCTTTGGAAACATATTTCCCTCAATCCAAGAAACTTATTAAGTACAAGGTGTTAACTGGTTTAGAAAAATAGTGTTTTAATACTTGGCCTTTTATGTAGAGAAAACAGCAGTAAGTTCTGCTTAAAGAAGTTAACACCAAAGATGTGACATATGAGTTGGGCTTTCTAGAGTTGTTTGTAAGGCAGGTAAGGGCATCTACATGTAAGGGAATGACATGTATAAAGACACGGAGGTGGAGAATTCCTAGTGTGATGAGTAACAGTAGTGCACTGTGGGCAGACTGAAGGGGACACAGTGGACAGGGGATGCAGGTACGGCTGAGGGTAGGCAGGCAAGTTCATAATCTCCTCTACTTCATTAAGGAGGATGGATGACCTTTGTCAGTAAAAAGCAAGTCATGTTATTCACACTCCTTTTTTAAGAAATTTATTAATTTGAAAGAGAAATATTGATTTATTGTTCCACTTATTTATGCATTCATTGGTTGGTTCTTATATGTGCCCTGACTGGACATCAAACCTGCAACCTGGGCACATTGAGATGATGCTCTAACCAACTGAGCTACTCAGCCAAGGTCCCATTCTGTTTTTTTTAAAGGATATGACAGTGTAGAGGAAGGTAAGAGATACCGAAGGAGATTCAGCACAAATGGTCTTGAGAATGGATTAGGGGTACCCTAGGAACACTTTAGTTGTTTTAGGAACAGGATAGTAGTCTACAGGGATTTTTCAAACTATCAAGATTTAAAGGCCAAATGATCCATGTAGTGTGTCGGTATGTTTGTATACATGGGGAATAGGAATCAGGAATAGGCAAGGAGAGTCAGGGATAACTTCAGAGCATGATTTTTAAACATGCTAATTTGGAAATGTCTGGGTACTATCCAGATGGCTACCTTTAAGTGTCTAGAAACTGGGCTGTAGGTTACAAACTTAAAAGAGTCATCGGTAAAAGGGAGTGGCCAGTCCTGAGTGAATGAGATCACTAGAGAGTGAATTACAAGACGTTTGCAGTGAAATCATGAGGGAAAGAGGTATATGGTGGGGGGAGAGGATCAGATGCAAAGATTGGGAGAACAGTGTTGCACAGCAAATGGAGAGTCGTTTCAAAGGCTTGCAGTGGAAGAAAAAGATGGAACACAAGAGATCAGAGCAAGGATGGCAAGTTTCTAGAAGGGGCAAGACAGTAAATATTTCAGGCTTCGCCCTCCCTAATCTCTTGGCTGACGTACTTCCCCCACCTGACTTAAGCCTGAAACAATGCGGGAGGGCGGTGCAGCCCTGGGCAGGAATGGACAGTTACCTGGGGTGATCAAGCCTCAGGAAGAATGCATAGAATCCTGTGAAACCTGCTTTGCTAAGAATGTCCTCAGTTTTCTGATAAGGGTCCAAGCATGAAATGAGTTTGTTTCCCAAAGTTTATAGCCCTTTAGCTAACTGACCCTGACTCAGAATAAGCCCTCATAGTTCTTTGTACGTTATCTATTGTTTGATGCGTACTGCCTGACAATGATTGACGAGCTTTACCTGTACACCTGTGCAAACTGAACCCAATAAAAGCTCATTGAGGAAAAGGTTCCTGGCCCACCACCTTTCCTTCCCAAGCAGATGTCTTGGTAGACTTATTCTCATCTGTAGCAGAAGGCGGGGCCCTGAGGGCAAAGCTCCCCCACAAGGGATAAGAAAGACATTCTTAGTTACACAGTGTTTAGAATTCCTGATAGTTTTGTTAACTTTAATTTCCCAACTAATTTTCCTGCCTGGGTTGCAAGTGACATAAGGATCTTTCAAAAATACAGTTGGCACTTGAACAATGTAGGGATTAGGGGGACTAACCTCCCACAAACTCAAAAATCCATGTATAACTAGTCAGCCCTCCACACAAAGATTCCCAACTGTGGAGTTGAACTGTGCATGTCAGTTGAAAATCTCATGTACAGAGGGACCCATGCAATTCAAACCCATGTTGTTCAAGGGTCAACTGTAATACAGCAATTCAATGATTATTAGGATGGCTACAGACACCCATTTAGACATTTGTTTAAAGCCAGTTTTGTTTTCTTTAAAGTCTCATTTACGGTAGAGCTTCTCAACCTTAACTACCACTAACATTCTGAGTTTGATAATTCTGTCATGGGAGTGGAAGGTATAAACTGCGGGATGTTCAGCAGAATCACTGCCCTCTACATAGCAGATGTCACTAGCAATTCCCAAACCCCAGTTGTGACTACCAAAAATGTCCCCTGAAGGGCATGATCCCTCCCACCCAAGAACCACTACTTTATAGATGACTGCAGTTTTCCTTATATGTATATCACCATTTGAAAAAAAAAGACGAGGCTGGATGTCTCAGAGTATTTTCTAATGAGATTCTCAGATATAGTCAAGTGGCATTAAGAAAAAATCTGGTACATTATGAGAAATCTTATAAAGTACCTCACCCAACACCACATTAAGTCAGACCAGACTTCTTTTATGTGGCATTATATGAGGGAAACATACTTTTCCTTTAAGGATTAAATTTCATGCCATCAGTAAAATGGTTGAGACTACATACCATTAGGTGGACACACAACTGGCTAAAATGGTGTGAATACAAGTAGGAGAGCACCCAATGGTTCTAGCGTTACTGTTCCTCACAATGCTATTCATGTAGATTATACAGCAACTTCATTAAGTTTAGACATTCAGTTGAGTAGGTGAGATTAGAACTGGATGACTGAAAATGACTATTGTAACTGAAATCACTTGCCAGTTACTGTAAAGCTCAACAGGCAAAGAAACAAAAGCAGATTTCACATTAAGTATAAAATGAAGACTTTCTAGCTATGTACAACAGCAAATAATGAACTAAGTTTTACTAGCTACAATTTAAATGCCGGACCTGGGTTAAAAATGAAAGCATGGGAGTGACTTATCATCAAGAATATGGGAAGTTACCCTGGCTGGTATAGCTCAGTGGACTGAGTGTGGGCCTGCAAATCAGAGTCACCAGTTCAATTCCCAGTCAGGGCACGTGCCTGGGTTTCAGCCCCGGTCTCCAGTGAGGGAGATGCATGAGAGGTAACCACACATTGATGTTTCTCTCCCTCTCTTTCTCCCTCCCTTCCCTTCTCTCTTAATAAAGTATATATGTGCATGTGTATCTGTGGCAAACGAAAATGCAGAGAACTGGCCTGCAAAAGGGATACTGAAAATTTTTAAAATTTGAGACAAAGGGAGGGAGGGAGAAACATCAATTTATTATTCATTTATTTATTCATTCATTGGTTGATTCTTATATGTTCCCTGACTGGTGACTGAACCCTTAACCTTGGCATATTGGGATGACACTCTAACCAAGTAAGTTACCTGACCAGGGATAAAAATTTTAAAAGTGGGGAGATACTAGGAGACACATTAGGGTTCATAAATATAACCAAAGGGATACAAAACGGGACCCAGGAAGAACACGGGCAGTTGAAGAAGATAAATCCAACCAGATGAGGATTCACTATGAATGAAAGTCCTGATTCACTATTCTCTCCAGAAAGGAAACATGGTTATACTTTAGTAGTTTGAGAGAACAACCCTTAAGAATGACTTACACACCAGAGATCACTCTAGGATTTACACATCTGAAGACATTAGAGATGACACTTCAGTGGTAATGAACAGACTGCAACAATTGAAGTTGTTACAAATATTATTTCTGTTGGTGATGAGGGATAAAATAGCTTCTAAAATGTAATTGCCAAAGTACGAACAATCAAATTGAGGAATAGCAACTTTATTTCTTACACTTAAAGGCTGATGAAAAACCATTAGTAATTCTATTAAAGAAAATACAATATATCTCAATTAAAAACTACGGTAACTGTATCTACTCATTAAGTACTATTTAAGTTTTCTAAAACACAACTTAAAAACACCCAGCATGCATGTTTAATCCTAGTACAGTGGATTCAAGATCAAGTATACATTACATGCATCAAAGCTAGATTACAAATTATCATAGTCATCATCATCATCGTCGTCGTCATCATCATCGTCACGTTTTCGTTTCAACGCATTTGATGATTCACTGGCAGTATTTTGTGATGACACCATATTAGTGGTAATAAGAATGTTTTTGGACCCAATTAATGATGGATTAATCAGAACATTCTGAACTGCTGATGTTGCAGGAATCGATGCTTTTACAGCTGGGGACTGCGAAGTGGGCATCTGTACCGTAAACCTTTGCCCTGTGAGGGACATCGGAGCCCCTACTTTAGTTGAAACTGACATGGTTTGTGGGGTTGGTGTGCCAAGTGTGGGAGTACTTGGTCTGCTAGTAACTGAACCAACACTTAACCGTGGAACTGTTATTCTTCCTGCAGAAGTAGCTGCCTTTTTTTGTAAAGACTTAAGTCTATAGTTTGGAGCAGTCAAGCAATATCTATCAGGTGGCAATCTAGGGCCTGAATATGGCTTGATCAATGGCAAAGGGGTCTGATTTCTTTGCCTTGCAATATCTAATAAAAAATCTCTTGGGGGAGGAGAGGTAAAAGACTGGTCAGCACGGCACTGGATTGCCAATCGCACATCATCTGCATCAACAGTGGTTTTTTTAGCATGGCTTGAATAAATTTTCGCATCATCTAGAATTGTGGTCACATATCGGAAGGCAAACTCCAACATCTGATTTATAACTCTTGGTTCATATTCTGTAATCCCCATATCCTTCAGGATTTGTGCCATCATCTGTGCATCTTTCGGCATGCTCTTGGGAGAAGCCATCTTGCCAGACTCCATGATATCCGGTGATCAGACTTTAGATTATTTAAAAAAAATATGTATATTAGATCAAACCTGAAATAGTTACTTTAGTAGCAACTGTCAGGAACTTAAAAAAAATTTTTAAATGTTACATTTAAAAAAATATTCCAACTTTAAAAAGATGTTAAATGTTTTTAAATTTTAATGAGGCATACTTAAAGTTCCCTTTACTTAAATTTATTGAGTTTCTACCCTGTACAAATCATTACAGAATATAAACGGATGACGACACAGTAAGAGAATGATACACACTGGGGGAAAACAAGGTAAAATAAGTAAAAACATGTATCTTTTTAAAATATGTGCAATTTCATGCAGACATTCAACTATTAAATTAATCTAGGAAAATCATGTCCTACTACCTGAGTTCAGAATACTCTCTCCTTCCAGTGAGATCAATACAATCAGTTCCGTAGAGAGACTTGGCCTCACCTGAGCCTTTACGTGTTCACCCACCTCAAAACATTCTCCCTCTCCCTCATATTCAAATTCTACCTATCCTAAGACCAATCAATCTCTTCGTGAAAACCTTCCCAATTATTATTATCCACAGGAACTGCTAGCCAATCGGGGGGGGGGGCAATGTCAAAATAACTGGGACACAGCTTTAGACACGTAATACTGTGGTACGTTGGTACTCATTGTTACCAGTAATTTGTTCGAGTGCCAAAAATGACGAGTACCAAACAACAAAGCATTTTCTCTTGCAGGTCAGCACTGTGACTCACAACTTCTAGCAAGTGCAACAAGTCCCGAGCAGGCACCGAGTGCTGAAACATTTTTTTTCTGATCAAAATGCAATGAGTACAGGGTCTGATGACTTCTGAAGCCGACAAGTGCTGAGGTATGACTGTACTTTCTATTATTATGGGTCCCCAACACAGCATAAATTCCTTAACGGCAATCTTCCTCTGCTTTTTGAGCCCTCTCACAGTATAGTACTAATACCCCATTATCTCTCTCTCTCTATTTAAAAACACCAAAATGTTCCTTACCTTCTTGAGCTAAATCACCCACGTTAACGTATTTAAGTTCTGATCTTGCTGCAAGTTCTTTGCCTAGTGTTGTTTTTCCGACCCCTGGTGTACCTGTAAGACAAGCCACAGAAAATATTATTCAGGAAATATGTATTAGAATTTAGCCACCTACCTGCCCTTCTTAATATTTCTAAACAATTGAAATTAAAAGTTTCATAATTAGTGACACTATTGGAATTAACATATCCAAAGCCTGTTCAATGTCAGCCTCTCACCCCGTGTATCTGATTCTGCCAGAAGTGGGGCTCGGGCAATTCTGATACCAATTCAGAGACCTCTTGCCATCACTATGGAGATTCCCAGAATAAAACTAGCTATCTCAAATAAATTACTATTATCTAATTTTTTAAAAATTAAGAAATTGTTCATGGAAAAAAATTAAGCAGTATGAAAAACAAATCTCATTTCCTCTAAGAAGTCCCTATAGCCTTCCTTATATGTAAGATTTTTGAAGCCCTATGCATATGTGTGTATTCACACATATATACATCCCATAGCATACTGCGTATGCGCCGATACATAACGTGTACATATATATATACACGCACACACACTGTACATTCCCTTGTACATAAATGGTACACTGTTACAGAACCGTACACACTGTTCTTCACTTTCCCTTTTTAATATCTACTGGATTTCAAGATAATCAAATACATAATTTTCAGCTGTTCAAGTTTAATAAGCCACTGAATAAAACTCAATCATTACAACCCAAGATAACAAGAATAAATCAAATCTCTATATACTAACATCCACCTCAAGTTTCCCTATAATACGCCATGTTTGAATCCTGGACACACCATGTTTTCAATAAAATGCTCATATACATTTTTGACAATATGGCTTAATATTAAAAACCAAGATATTGATTGCCCCAATCAATTTCCATGTTGTACAATTTTCCCCTTAAGGAATCTTAAAGACTAAATATTAATTTGTTGAGATTCATTTGCAGCTCTCAGACACAAACAAAAACTGTGTGCGGCCAACAAGCTTGTTTTCTTAAACGATAAAAACTTTATAGCTTCCCCCCCCCCCGCCAAATAGTGTCTCCGTTGTGCATTTTAGTATTCCTCACATATAACAGGCTCCTCCAAGTATGGATCAAAAGAACCAGAAGGGTCCCCACGGGAACTACAGATCTCTGTACGAAAAATGACCAGGAGTACTCAGGAAATAGACTTTTCTTCTTCGAAGAAAAAAAAATCTCTCATGCTAACTCAACAGACATAGCAAATTAGTCACCATATGCCACAAACACCCGAACTCTCCTACCGAAAGCTGACTCTCAGATACAAAGGAAAAATGAAAGACCACCCACTAAGGCCTGAAAACTAGCCATCCACCAGTAACGGACCTACTAATGTGACCTCTCCAAAAGCCAGATACAACCCAGCCAAATAAAAAACACTCAACGTCCACCAAACAAAAACCAGGTTTAGAAAGATCAGTCAGCTTGCCAGAAACGGGAGCTGGGTAGGTTGACTCCTCTCCACCTCGCCGAGCAGCCTCCGCCAGCAGGACACGCGTTTGGGAGCGCAGCCCCTCCCCCCGCCGCAGTCACGAGGGCCGGGCCTGGGGACCTGATAACTGCCAGACCATGCGGCCTTCACCTAGCCTTGGAACAAAACACTGGGCGCTCCGGTCGGACGCCCGGGGCTCCAGAGAACTCAGTGTCCAGACCCGACCCACTGTTCAGCCCCTCCCCGGCGCGGCCCTAACCGGTGAGAAGGATGTTCGGAAGCAACATGGTCCTCACCGCGATGGCTCCGCAAACCTCTGCGCAGGGGCTCTAAACACAACCGGAAGAAGCCGGATGGGGCGGATGGGGTGGGCGGTGGCAAGCGCCTTTGGCCCCGCGGGGCCCTGCGCCGTGCTCTCGACCCATCTCCGCTTCCCGGCCACCAAGCCTTGGTTACCTGGCCTACTATGACGTACTTTCACTGCAGGGTCCGGGGCAGGGAAATGGAAGGGAAATCAAGATTTGAGTCAGGCAATGCGCTGGATGCCTAAGTCACCGTCTCTTTTGGCTGACCCCGCCCTTCGGGTTGTGTCGCTGAAGCGCCAACGAGCTGTGGAAAGTCCCCAGTAGGTGGGACCTTGGGGCGGCTCGGCGCTGAGCCCAGGTAGGGCCGGGTGGCTGCCCTTCCACCAGGAGCAGAGCTGGTGCTCCTCCGCTCTTCTCCGCCCACGAGGGCATGCAGCTCCTGGCAAGTAAGGCCGCACCGCAGCGATTGCGGCTGTGGTGTCTATATCAGTCCTAGTGATGGCTAGGTTCCTTTCTGCGTTCACGCCTTCCTGGAATCTCGTTGCTCCTCCTCCCCACCTGCCCTTGTCATTTGGAAATAAGAAGGGTGGGGGCGCAGACCTGTGGCCTGGAGCTGAGGCTCGCCAGCCTATCTCGGCTGTCCGCTGATTAGCTGCCTTACATTGCACGACTGTCTGAGCTTATACCCTGTGCAGTGTGTAGGGTGGTGTGGGTGTGCTAGAAACATTCTCGAAGTTCTTTTCTACCTCTGACGTCTCATTTCAGGAACGTGGCATCATCAGGGGCAGTTACCTGCTTTTTAAAGGAGGTAATTGTCATTGTCAAAGAATGATTTGGAGTCCTTAGCCTAACAACAGCCTGCGTCTTTCATTTTGACCTGCCAGCTGCATTTACTCAAATAGGTGTTTTTTCCACCTTTGTACCTGTTTGAAACTCCAAAACAAAGACTTCTTTAATCGTGAACGATTTGTATGTGTATGATTTATTTTCTAGTGTATGGAAGTATTTACACATTATGAGTGCCTCCAAACTAAGAGTCCAATGTCCCTTCTGATTTATAAGTTTATAGACCGTTCCCTCTGGCTAACTTAAAACTGGTGAATTTACCGGTTTGTATAAGTACTGAAGAATTTTAAAAGAAAACTGCTGTCAAAAATGTCCTAATATGTATAAATATGGAAACCAGTTATAGGAAAAATTTACACTAAGATTTAAAGTCTTCGTCCAAAGTGAGTGATAAATTTGAATTCATTGTGTAGAGGTTTTTTTAAAAAAAATTTTTTTTGGCAATGAAAAGCTTCATCTGATTTAAAATGAAGGAATTTTAATTTTCCATATAAAAACCACACAAATAATATTGTCTAATTTTTCTTAATAACAAAAGGTAAGTGCAAAATAAGTGGTTTTTCTGTTTTCTCTAATTATTGAGTTTATATAAAATATAGCACCATGAATAAGATTATTTGACATGGGTTATAATCATTAAAATTAATGTTTATTTTAGCATTTTGATACTTGCATCTATGTTTATTATGTTCTTACTGGTCTTAAGTGTTAATATTATGCTGTTGATTATATCATATATATTAATTGCTATCCTCACAGTTTTTCTTTTTTTTTTTTAAGATTTTATTTATTTATTTTTAGAGAGGGAAGGGAGGGATGGAGAGAGAGAGAGAAACATCAATGTGTGGTTGCTGGGGGCCATGGCCTGCAACCTAGGCATGTGCCCTGACTGGGAATCGAACCTGCGATGCCTGGTTTGCAGCCTGTGCTCAATCCACTGAGCTACACTAGCCAGGGCCTCACAGTTTTTCTTAAAAAGAATTTTTTTTATTGATTTGAGAGCTAGAAACATCGATTTGATTGTTCCACTCAGTTGTGCATTTATTGGTTGATACTTGTATGTACTATTATGGGAGATCAGACCCACAACCTTGGCTATCAGGGTGATGCTCTAACCCACTGAGTACCTGGCCTAGGTTTCAGTTTTTTCTTAATTGAGAATTGTTTTCTTTTTGTTTCCTAGGTGAATTATACTTTAATATCCTACAGGTTATATGCTATGGATGGGAACTATTGAAGTTTATAATGTCAAAAGCTTTTCTTAGACGAAAGGTATCTTCCACAAAGGTATGATACACTAACATGGTCATGTAATTGCCCAATAAGATTTACATTTTTGTACGTGTTCTTAATGATTTCTTACTACTATCAGTGTAATGGTACCCAATATCTGTTGGAACTAGTGATCTAAAAAGTCTCATAATATGTTGTTAAACAACTGTACACTGAAAGTAGAACCTTAATTTTGAAAAAATATTTACAATCCTAGTCACAAAGAAAAAACAACATTCTAGAATTAAAGAGCGGTAGAAGAGAAATGTATGAGTTGTAGTGGTGTTAAACTTGAACAAGCAGCCCTGCACTCTTAGAAATCATAAGGTTCAGTGAACTACTTCTCTGCTAGGTTAGGAGGCAAAATAAGATGAAGGTCAGATAGATTCATGCTCAGATTCAAAGAGCTGCTTTCTTAGTGGTTGATATGATTTTAAAAGTTTTTTAAATTTATTTTTTAGATTTTATTTATTTAGTTTTAGAGAGTGGGGAAGGGAAGGAGAAAGAGAAACATCAGTGTGTGGTTGCCTCTTGTGCACCCCTTGCTGAGGACCTGGCCTGCAATCCAGGCATGTCTCCTGACTGGGAATTGAACCACGACCCTTCGGTTCACAGGCCTGCATTCAATCCACTGAGCTATACCTGCTAGGCCTAAAATTTATTTTTTAAAGAGAGGGGTAGGGAGGAAGAAAGAGTAAGAGAGAAACATCTACCAGTTGCCTCTCACACACCCCCAACTGGGGACCTGGCCAGCACCCCAGGCATGTGCCCTGACTGGGAATCAAACCGGTGACCTTTCTGTTCTCGGGGATGCTCAGTCCACTGAGCCACACCAACCAGGGCTGCTTTATCTTTGATTTTAAGTAAATGATTTAACTTTGCTGTTTCTCTCTCTCTTTTTTCAGTAAATGGGAGTCCACATTTATGTCAGAAATAAAGCCATAAAATCTGTATGTAACATGTAGATCAGAATTGCTATCAAAAGGATTACTATAACATAATTTGTATGTACTCTTAAAAATAGAGGAAAGGGACCAAAATTGTAGTAATAGTGACAGTCTTTTGAAGAGGAGGAAATGAATCAGGTAGCTTTGACTGAAATTTTTTCCCAGAGGTTTCATTTCTTCATCCATGACTGATAACATTTCTAATTCTCTGTCCTTAAAAAAGTGGTGAATATAATCCAGACATAATTACAAATTATTCATAGTATCAAGGTTTTTAAATTATATCCTCACAAAGTCTTAAAGCCAATAGGAATTGTTTTGATGTATGAGATATAATGTGTTGAACTGGTTAAGGTGGAAGTAGTACTCTCCTCACTGTTGTACATGGTTAAAGTAATATTTCTCTCTTTTGTTTTGTTTTGTTTTGTTTTTTTGATAGGTACTTTAAATATTTATGTTTCAGTCCTACATGAGTTTTAAAATAATCAGACTACTCTTTATCCTGGGAAGATTACTTTAATAAAAACAATTAAATTTATATTATAGTCCTTTATATGGTATTCATCATTACCACAGTCACTTAGACAAGTATGCATTTGAACTTACTATAAAGTACAAAAATAGCATACATATGGAATCAGTTTTCTTTTTTTTTTATTCTCACCCAAGGATACGTTTTTTTAAATTGATTTTTAGAGAGAGAGAGACATCTGTGGGTTGCCTCCCGTACGTGCCCCAACTGGGAATCGAACCCACAACCTGTTCAGTGTATGGAACAATGCTCCAACTAACTCAGCCACCTGGTCAGGGCTGGAATCAGTTTTATTTAAAGAGCTAACGTTTGAGATTTTTATTTTAAATATTACAAGTATACATTTTTTTTAACAGATTGGTTAAATTATATAGGGAATAGATGCAAAAAATGTAATAGTATGTGATTTTTTTTTTTCAGGTAACAGATTGGGTAGACCCATCATTTGATGATTTTTCAGAGAATACAGGCATCTCTGCTGTTACTGCCACATCATTAAGTGTGAATAACTCAAGTTATAGAAGAAAGAGTGTGCCTTCTGCATTAGAAAGTAGCACATTTCCAACTAGGAAAAGAGGAACACCATCTTCCTCAGAACAGATATATGCTCTAGAAAACTCAAAAAAATATCTGTCGGAAAATGAACCGTGGGTGGATAAATACAAGCCAGAAACTCAGGTACTAAGTAGCACCTTACAAACGTAATTTTATTTCAGGAAGAAGAAGGATGTGCATTTTCAGGTTATTATTCATAAAATCTTGCTAAATGAATTGGAAAAAACAATAATTTCAGGGTTTTTATTTTATGTCCCAAGGCTCAGTTTTCTCAACAGTTATTCTGAAGTGGTACCATTGGTTGTCTTAGATTAAATTTAACACAACTGTAGAATTGATCTGTTTATTTAATTATTGCTAAATGTAATACCCCTTCCTATTTATTCCATTCCCAAAATATATTACAGGATTTTTAAAAATTTTATAATCCAAACCTGCTCAAATTTTCAAATAATGGTGTCAGTTCTTAAGTGTAATCAACCTTTTTTATCATGTTAATCTTTTGCTGGTTTTAAAATGTTTAGTTTAGTTTAATCTGCACTGATGTGCCAAAAACCCTTGAGTTAAAATGTTTTATTTTAAACTTGAAATTTTTAGCATGAACTTGCCGTGCACAAAAAGAAAATTGAAGAAGTTGAAGCATGGTTAAAAGCTGAAGTCTTAGAGAGGCAAACAAAACAGGTAAATAAAAGACATGTTTTAAACATTTAACACCAAATATTTCTGTCTTATCAGTGGTTATAAGAAGTTAAACTTCTATGAAGATTTTATTCAAATAAATCTAGGTCACTAGCCATGGAAAGCTTTCTGATCTTACTGCTTTTGGCCGCCTTAAAAGATTCTGAGACTTTGAGTTTTCCCTGTACTTTTATATCTCCTTTTCACTCTTATGTCCTGTCACTAACGTAAAGCACAGTAAACCAGTTCAGGTGCTAGTATATCTCAACACTGAAGTAAGCAGGCAAATTACATATTATTTTTTGTACTAAATATAGCCTAAAACAGTCATTATTCATTTATGTTGATGTTTTTTGTTTCACTTCCTAATACCACAGTTACTCTCAGCCCTCAAGCTAGAATATTCTTCTCTCTCTTTTTTTAAATTTTTCTAATTTTGAGATTCTTCCAGCATAAACATAGAATGGTAAATTAATACATGGACTCGAGTTGAACAGTTTTGTAAGAATGCTTTGTAAGTCATGGTGTGTATTTTATATTGCATCACATCAGGAAATATGTCTGATTCTGCTGTTTTTGACGTGAAGTTTGGTCATTAGATTAAGGAAGTGTTAGTCAGAAATCTTCATTATAAAGCAATTTTCTGTTGCAACTGGCACATAATCTGTGGGGAGGTACTTCGGCAACAGTTAAGTGTCCATCATCCCAGCAGTCTTCCACCTAAGCATTTTTAGCATCCGCTGTCTGTCTGTCTTCTGAGTGTTTCACACTAAACCAGAGGCTTAGATCCAAAGCTAGACATGATCCCAAAGAGCACCTGTTGCCATTGGAGGCACCTGAAACACTGTTTCATCTCAACGTTGAAAAATTAAAGGGAATGATTTTTTTTTTTAAGATTTTATTTACTTTTACAGAGAGGAGAAGGGAGGGAGAAGGAGAGGGAGAGAAACATCAATATGTGGCTGCCTCTCACGTGCCCCATTAGGGACCTGGCCTGCAACCCAGGCATGCTCCCCGACTGGGAATTGAACCAGTGATCCCTTGGTTCACAGACTCATGCTCAGTCCATTGAGCTACACCAGCCAGGGCAGGCATGATTTTTTTAAATCAGATTTACTGTGTGAGGGAATATGATTGGGACCTATAGTCTCTAGTTTCTTTAGAGTCCTATCTTCTAAATATGTTTCTTAGTATACATTTTTTTAAAAATCTGATATCCAAACTTTTCCCATTAGAATATTATACTTGTATAATATTAAAATATATAATCCAAAGAGTTCTGTGTTAAAATTGAATTTTATGAGTTCAGGTAACCTCTAAAAATATTTGTTTCAAATGTTACCTCCTTAATCCAACTGAGGTTTAGTTGTTTTAATTTGGCTACTAAGTAGTCCTTGGGAGGGGCATAATGTAAAAATTGAAGAATTGGTAGAAGCTACACTTAAAGGTCAGGAAATAAGATTATCTTATTTTATCTAAAGCTGGATTGCTGCAGCTAGCATTATTGTGAAATATAGTCTGCTTATACCAGACATTCGATAAATATAGAATTAATTAGTATTTAGAAAGTTTCAAACATAATATTCTAGTATTCTAATGATTTTGGTTCTTAGTTAATGTTTGTGTTTGGTTTTAGGGTGGATCTATTTTATTAATAACAGGGCCTCCTGGGTGTGGAAAAACAGCAACTGTAAAGATACTATCAAAGGAGCATGGTATTCAAGTACAAGAATGGATTAATCCGGTTTTACCCCAGTTCCAAAAAGATGATTTCAGGGAGATCATGTTTAATCCTGGTAAGGTTTGTTATGAAGGTAATGGAAATACTGGGAAAAGCCTGTGCTTAATTGAAGGACATTTGAAACAAACTCCCCATCCATATCTTAAGATTACTTTTTTCAGTATATGTTCTGTAGACAAAGGTGTATATTGCCTCTCCTATACTAGATTGGCATCTGCTCACTACCAGCTGCTTTACAAAGTCAGAGTAGCAATCAGATGAAACTATATGAGAGCATTCTTTCCCATACGTCCTAGTTTTCAGAGAGAAGTAATTTTAGGAGAAGGAAAGGAACCAGCTCTCCAATAGAAGAGAAGGGGATTCTTGAAGGATTAAGTCTTAACTGTTTTGTTAGATAATAAGCTAATCTCTTTGTATTATTTATGTGTTTTTTTCAGGTGCAGGCTAGAAAATTAAACTGCATAAATAAAACCTTTTTGTTCTAAATAAATCAAGCTTTAAGAAATATTAAAGGAGCTTGTCTCCCTCCAAACAAGAGGGCAGAGTTTAAATCAGACCTGTGTGAATCGAATCTAATCAAAGCATAAGGCAAGACTGTCTTTAGCAGGCCTTAAGACAAACGCCCAAAGATGATAATGGTAACATCCCTGGCTGGTGTGGCTCAGTGGACTGAGCACTGGCCTGTGAACCAGAAGTTTGCTGGTTCCATTCCCAGTCAGGCACATACCTGGGTTGTGGACCAGGTCTCTAGTTGGGGATGTGTGAGAGGCAACCATGCATTGATGTTTCTCTCCCTGTCTTCCTCCCTCCCTTCCCCTTTCTCTAAAAATAAATAGACGAAATCTTCAAAAATTTTACTATTTTAAGAAAATAGTAATGTACCAATTTAAAGATGTGGTACATAATCATTCTACATGTAGGCTTGGATACTCCAGCACAATCATTTTTAGCTTGCATAGTTTTTCTTATTGTTACTATAACTAAATTAAGGGTAGCCAAATCCCTTAGGCCACTTTGAGGTGAAAGGAGTTGTATAGAAGGAAAATTTTATTGTTTCTGATTTTTTAATTTTTTTTAATTTTTTATTTTTTAAAGACAGTATTTTTTTTTTTAAAGATTTTATTTATTTTTAGAGAGGGAAGGGAGGGAGAGAGAGAGAGAGAGAGAAACATCAATGTGCAGTTGCTGGGAGACATGGCCTGCAACCTAGGCATGTGCCCTGACTGGGAATCGAACCTGCGATGCCTGGTTCGCAGCCCGCGCTCAATCCACTGAGCTATACCAGCCAGGGCTGATTTTTTTATTTTTTATTTTAAAGATTGTGTGTATTTATCTTTAGAGAGAAAGAAAGGAGAGAGAGAAAGAGAAACAGCAGTGTGTGGTTTACTCTCGTGCACCCCCTACTGGGGATCTGGTCTGCAACCCAGACATGTGTCCTGACTGGGAATCGAACTAGCAACCTTTTGGTTCATAGGCCAGCGCTTAGTCCACTGAGCCACACCAGCCAGGGCAAGGACAGTCTTATTTTAATGTGGAATATTCTGCAAAAATCCCTTCTCTGGTATTTTCTTTAATGTGCTCTGGGCATATTATATCCTTAGTATGCACACTCTTTATGTTACTAGTATCCTGAATTCCTAAAATTTTACTGCTTTTTAAACAGGAATATTATTTTTGAAAATACCCAGCAAGTCTTCATAAACAGTCTTCTATATGAAAAAAGTCTTCTCTATGGAGAATTTCCCATATTGCCAAGTTTACTAATCATTCTACTTTTATTGTTAAACCTTTATTATTGAAAATACTTTATTATAGTCACACACTGATTTGGAGAGTCTTCACTGTGCACGCAGAGCCCTAAGTGTTTTACGTCTGTGTGGAGTGACAGCTGTGTTCTGAAGTGTGCTGACCCCACGGCACGTTCACTGGTGTGGGACCACTCCTGGTGTGCGTGACTCTTGCCTTTTGAGATGGATATCCTATTTTAAATTTGAACAGTTTTGCCTATTTGAAATTGGAACAGTCTATAGTACTGTGAGCTCATCTTGCGTGTGTATTAATTGATATGTGTGTATATATGTGTAACATTGGTGTATGTGTAAGTTGTTGAAAATCAAAGGGTTAAATATGCTCCCTTTCAGAATCAAGCTTCCATGTATTTCCCTATCAGTCTCAGATAGCAGTTTTTAAAGAGTTTCTACTAAGAGCAACAAAATACAACAAACTACAAATGGTTGGCGATGATCTGAGAACTGATAAGAAGATAATTCTGGTTGAGGTACGTGCAACTTTTGAAAACCTTCAGTAACTGTAGAGTAAGCAATTGCAAGATATATTTTGTATTAATAGTGGTAAAACGTAACATAAAGCTTGAAGATAGCAGAAACCTAAAAACATATTCAGTTAACTTGAATAGAGTAGCTTTAGGTTAATGGGCTTTAAAAATTTAATGGCTTAAGATAGAAAAGAAAAGTAAATATTTGGAAAATGATGTCTTGGTGAAAATACTCTTAACTAGTAATCACCCTAAGAAATTAAATGTGAAAATTGGGTTTCCCATTGATGGATATTACTGTTGAGGATATCAGCTATTTCATATTTCCCTTCTATAAAAGTTCTGGCTACAATACATTGAATAGATAGAATTTTTTCCTGTTTTGGTAAATATAAATCTGAAAATAAATTTACAAAAATTTACATGGGAATAAAACTGAACTGGTACTTATCATGTATTTTCAATAGGATTTACCTAACCAGTTTTATCGAGATTCTCATTCTTTACATGAAGTTCTAAGGTGAGTTTCAGTGAAGCTTTCTAAAATTCCAGATTAAATGGTAAGTGGCTTAAATTTTAACATTGCTATATTTTGTTGTTTTAGGACGTATGTACAGATGGGTCGATGTCCTCTGATATTTATACTCTCAGACAGTCTCAGTGGAGACAACAATCAAAGGTTACTGTTTCCCAAAGAAATTCAGGAAGAGTGTGCTATATCAAACATTAGGTAAGAATGGCATTTCTGCTTGAAATGTTAATGTACACATTATATTTTTAATTAATCATTTAACCATTTTCTTGTATGAAACTTTGACAGTTTCAACCCTGTGGCACCAACAATTATGATGAAATTTCTTAATCGAATAGTGACAATAGAAGCTAATAAGGTAAGTTTCTTAAGAACTCATTACTTGGAATCTTTTTAAAAGAGTTTATTTATTTTTAGAGGAGAAAGGAGGGAGAAAAAGAGAGAGACAAACATCAATGTGAGGAAGAAACATAGATCAGTTGCCTCTCATATGCAACCCTGATCTGCAACCAAACCTGCAGTCCAGGCATGTGCCCTGACTGGGAATCAAACTGGTGACCTTTTGCTTTGCTGGACGACAGCCAACAACTGAGCCACACTGGTCAGGGTTTGAATCTTACATTGTAATTTTATAAAACCAAATGTAAGAGGTATTATGTAAACTTGAGTTGGAGACACATATTATTTCAGTTTTTAGAATTAAAAAATTTTATTACACTTATAAGGTATGCCATTTTGAAAAATGTAGGAACTACTGATTTTAAAATTTCTTCACCTTTTCTACTGTTAAACTTAGCTTTCTCTTTAACATTGAGGGCAATTTGCCTTTGTTTAGTTTAGTGTTCTAAATAATGCCTGTAATCAAGAAATTGTTTCCTGGCATCTAGGTACATCAGTCATCAACAGTCCAACTCTGTTTTTATACTGTTGACACTTTATTGTGTGTGCGGTTAAAAACACATAGTAGCCCTGGCTTGGTAGCTCAGTTGGTTAGAGCGTCATCTAGGTATGCCAGGGGTTTGATCTCCCGTCAGGGCACAACCAATGAATGCATAAATAAGGGGAACAAATCACTGTTTCTCTATCTCTCTCTCCCTTCCCCTCTTTCTCTAAAATCAATAAATTTTTTTTAAAAATCATGTAATAAAGTTTACCACGTCAATAATTTTTTTCTCACTTTATTGAAACATATTGATTTGATATACTTATGTATTGCAAAATGATTGCTACTCTGGCATTATCTAACATCTCCATCACATGATGTAATTACCATTTTTTAATAGTGAGAGCATTTTCAAATATGTAATACATTGTTATATCGTTATTAACTGTACCATCTTCCGCGTTTTTAAGCGTGTAGTTCAGTAGTGTGGGCATACTAGCATTGTTGTGAAACAGTTGCCATCACTTTTAATACATCATTTTTTCTATCTTTCATGTCAAGGTGATGTTAAAATAAATAGATGGAACTTCTCCTACCGGCGTGGTTCTAGATCTTTCATGAAACATCGTTTTTTTCCCCACTGCTGGGGTCAAAGGAATTGAAAGAAATCTCTAAGGGAGGGGTTGTTTTGAAGATTAAACAAAATAATGTGTGTGTGTAGAGCACTTAACTGAATAAATAACAACTTTTAATATTGAAAAATTAGAAACAAACTGAGTCCAATAATGACACAGTTCCTTGGGTGAGCTGTCATGTCATTAGTGTTTTAGGAATATTTTTGGTGATACTGGAAAACACAATTTCGTGTCAAGTTAAAAACGACAAGATGGAAACATACATGATGATGCTAACAGTAGAGATGACTTCAGCCCTGTCAGGGCTGCGCAGAGTATTTATATGCTTGATGTTGTTAGACCTCACCACAGCCATACAAAATTGGTACCCTGTTTTACAGGTAACCAAACTGAGCTTTGGTGGAAATAACTTGCATAATATCCCACAATTGTTAAGTATCAGATGGGTTTGAAATTTTGTTCTGACTCCAGTTTACTCTGCTAAAACAAAACAATCATCAGTAACAACAAAATGTGTGTGTGTATATATACATATACATACTATTCCATTATACACAATACTCTATTATGTACATTCTAGAAGAAAGTACATTAAAGTGCTACATGTGATTAGTTTTAGTGATTAGTGGTTAGCTTATTTGTGATTTTTTTTAAAAGTCTACATTCTTTATGAGCATAACTACAAATTATAGTTTTAAATATTTTATTTATTTTTAAGATTTTATGTATTTATTTAAAGAGAGGGGAAAGGAGAAAGAAAGAGAGGGAGAGAAACATCAATATGTGGTTGCCTCTCTCACTCTCCACACTGGGGACCTGGCCTGCAACCCAGGCATGTGCCCTGACTGGGAATTGAACTGGCGACCCTTTGGTTTGTAGACCTGTGCTCAATCCACTGTGCACTGAACTACACCAGCCAGAGCTATTTCTTTATTTTTTTAGAGAGAGGAGAAAGGAGGAAGAAAGAAGGTAGAGAAACATCAATATGTGAGAGAGATCGATCAGTTGCCTCTCTCACACCCCCAACTGGGGACCTAGTCCACAACCCAGGCACACACCTGGACTGGGAATTGAACCGGCAACCTTTAGATTTGCAGGCCAGCACTCAATCCACTGAGCCCTACCAGCCAGGGCTTAGGTAATTATGTTAAGAAAGGCTGTGACATCTTAAGTGAACATCTTGTATGGCAGTGTTCCTCCTTATCTGTAGGGGATACATTTTAAGACCCCCAATGGATGCCTGAAACTGCAGACAGTACTGAACCCTATATATGCTGTTTTATCCTTGTACATATATACCTATGATAAAGTTTAATATATAAATTAGGCACTGTAAGAAATTAATAAGAATTGCCCTGGCCGGCGTAGCTCAGTGGATTGAGCGCGGGCTGCGAACCAAAGCTTTGCAGGTTCGATTCCCAATCAGGGCACATGCCTGGGTTGCAGGCCACAGCCCCCAGCAACCACACATTGATGTATCTTTCTCTCTCTCTCTCCTTCCCTTCCCTCTCTAAAAAATAAATAAATAAATCTAAAAAAAAACTTAAAAAATTAATAAGAATAACTAATAATAAAATAGAACAGTTATAACAATAAAAAAGGATTAATTGAACACAAGCATCGTGGTACCGCTACAGTCAATCTGATAACCAAGATGGCTACTAATGACTAATAGGCAGGCGATACAGTGTGGACGTGCAGGACGAAGGAGTGATTCACCTCCCAGGCAAAGTGCAGTGATGTTCAAGATTTTATCACGCTACTCAGAATGACATACAATTTAAAACTTTCGGACTGTTTATCTCTGGAATTTCCCATTTAAATATTTCCAGGCTTCAGTTCACCACAGGTAACTGAAAAAATGGAAAATGAAACCCCAGATAAGGAGGGACTACTGTAATAAGAAAGAGTGTTGAGTATCGCAAGTTTTTTTGTTTATTTAAGTAGATGTTTTTCTGTTTTTATAGGAAAAACAGCCTTTAGTCTTTCCTGATACCATTAGGTGTATAAAGTATGGAAAGAACTGCTGTTCACACACTTCAGCCACATTTACATTTTCATAGTAATTAACATTTATGGTATTTTCTCCAAGGATCATGACTTCAAATTACATTTCCATTTTGGAAAGTAATTCCTATCTACAATTTTTCAAAAACAAGTGCTCTAGCAATTTTTAAATTTAGTGTTTTTGCAATAAAAATAAATCTAATATGGAAGAGAATTCACAGGCATGAGCAAGAAAATTTTGTAAAAGAATGATGAGAGACTTGCTCTCTTGGCATTGGAACACAGTGTAGAGTCATGGAAGTCACAGCTGTGGTGCTGGCACAGGAACAGACAAATAGAAGAATTAAAACCAGAAGGCAGAACAAAGACAGGTCAATATATGTAAGTGGGAATTTTCTGTATGAAGTGGCTTTTCACATCACCGGGGAGAGAGTAGACTGTTATAGTTAATAAATGGTGTTGGAACGACTGGATATCCATATGGAAAAGCATAAGGTTGTATCTTTATAGTATGCGCAAAAATAATATCCAGGAAGATTAAATGTTAAAATGCAAAATTCAAAATTAGAAAAGTATGAAAACAGTAAATAGTGACTTTCTGTTTGGAGAAAGTATTTCTAAGCAAGAAACAAAAGCCTGAAAGCCATGGATTTATTTCAAAAAAGTGAGAAACTTAGGAAACAACAAGGCATGGTAAGGAAAATTAAAAGACAGGCATAACACGTAAATATATAAAAATGTGCCTACCAAAAAGGCTAAGAATAGAAGCCAGTATATAAAAAAATACGAATGGCTAGTAAACATAAGGGGTGTTCAGCTCTACTAGTAATCAGAGAAAATTGTTATTCAGATACCATCATTTTTCACATATCATAGCAAAACACTTAAAAGATTGATAAACAGGATTGTCAAAGATATGGAAACACGGGCAATCTCACATATCGTTGGTAGGAAAAATAAAATTGGTAATTTTATTTTGGACACTCTGAAAGCATTCTACAGAAATACGCATATGGCAAAGATACATATATATGTCTGTAATGGTGAAAAAATTAAAAACAATATAAATATACCTTCATTGGGAGAAATATTAGTTAATTGTGGTACACCCATAAGTTTTTAAAAAATGAAATAGATTTAAAGAGCACCCCAAAAAAGGTATTAAATAAGTAAAAATCAAGTCATATGGTAATGCATACATAATAGTACCCCAATTATGTCTACATATAGATACACAGATATTTGCATACAGAGAGTGGTGTGGAAAGGTACTCACTAGAACATTAGCAGTTTTGACAAAGCTTGGGATTTGAGGAGACCAACAGAAAGTAGACAGTAATTTTTTTATAAACACTTTGAGACAGCTCAAGTTAATAAACTTAAAAATTTTTATTGAAGGCCCTGACTGTTGTGGCTCAGTGGATTCAGTTGCCTGACTGTGAACTGAAAGGTTGATCACTGGTTCGATTCCCTGGCCTGGTGCTGCAGGTCAGTCCCCAACTGGGGACGTGCAAGAGGCAACCAGTCAGCATCTCTTGCACCAATGTTTCCCTCTCTCCCTTCCCCACTCTCTAAAAATAAATAAATAAAACTTTTAAATATATGTCTATATATATCTATATCTGTTTATCTATCTATATATATCTATCTATATATGTCTATATATAGATAGATATATATATAAGGATCGTAGCATGGTACTTTTCTTCTGTTTTAGTCAGTTTTTACAAGATCTAAAATGTGATGATCTGTGAACAGTCACATGAATCCAATTTATGTTAGTAAACCATCAGGAGGATCTGAATGGAGAGAGGGAACACATTTTTTCTTGCCTTATATTTGAACTACCAATGGTGTAGTAATATATATTTTTTAAATTTACATGTATGTCTTTGAAATACATGTGTATTTTATTTATCTTAAATGTCTGTATGAAAACTTGGGCTTTAAAGGTGAGTCGATGCAGTTGTGGCTTTTTAATCCTCAACAGACTGTATTAATATGCTGAAAACCCCAATGTAGAGATTTTCATGTAAATTTGTCAAAACTTTTGTACTTAATTTTACTACGTTATATTGTGATTTGAAGTCTCTGTGTGGGTACATATGTATGTTTGTATATATGGATTCGTGTATAGTGAGAGATAGAAAACTTCACTGTAATTTTGTCAAACCAAAAGAATATTTTATATTCTTGAAGTTTTACCTTAAACTCTGTCAAGTCATTGACACTTGTACTTCCATCGGCAGGTTGGGGTTTAACACGGAGGCTTTTTAGCATTCAAATTTAAGATTCTAATATCATTAAGTTTATAAAATCAAGGAGTTTTAATTTTATTATTTTAGAAAAACATTTAAAAATTTTTAATTTTCTCATTTTAGAACGGAGGAAATATTACTGTCCCTGATAAAACTTCTCTGGAGTTGCTTTGTCAAGGGTGTTCTGGTGATATCAGAAGTGCAATAAACAGCCTCCAGTTTTCTTCTTCAAAAGGTAACTATGGAAGATACATTCTTACAACATTATGTATAACATCATTGTTCATGAAATGAAATCAAACTAAACATTTTAATTTGTAATTGAAATATACCTATCTCCACTTACTATTTTTTTATTGAGACAGTGTCATAAAATTACATTTGTACACATGCATGAAAACACCCTAATGATTATGTCGTCATTATGTGTCTATACATGAGACAAAACCTGATTGATTTTTGTGGTTTGCTGCTTTACCTTTCAAAGTTAATTTGACTTCCTGGGTGGAAATCCTGGCTCTGCCACTTAGCAGTGACTTAATCTTACAAGTTTTAGCTTTCATATTTTAAATTTATTTTAAATAATTGTCACTTGGGTGTATGTTATTCAGGAAGAAACAATTTATGCCCAAGGAAAAAAGGAACATCTTCGTTAAAATCAGATGCTGTGCTATCAAAATCAAGACGAAGAAAAAAACCTGATAAGGTTTTTGAAAATCAAGAGGTCCAAGCTATCGGTGGAAAAGATGTGTCTCTCTTTCTCTTCAGAGCTTTGGGGAAAATACTATATTGTAAAAGTAAGAAAACCTTATACATTAAAAAAATTATTATATATTAGTCTTACAACTGATATGAAGCACCCAAAATTTTTAAATGTCATGTATTTGGTTCTGTTACAAGAAGGAACTATGGCTGGGTCAGTTACTGTTTGGCAAGGCCTAAGCAGGAAAATGTATTTATCTAGATAGAGTATTTTGGACATATGAGTGATTAAACATGAAAGCTAACTACTATAGGCCATGTTCATGTTAGTAGGTCTAACACAATTACAGTTTGCCAAAGGTAAGACGTCAGTCCATCTTGATTTTTAGTTGGAACTGTTGGCTGCCCCAGCCCTCTTAGCACTGAGCTGTGGCCACCAGGGTGCTGGGCAGATTGCCCGGTAGCTTCAGGTTTCTTTGGGTTCTTTTACATTTCCTGGTCTCTTCACTAGCTGCCTGTCCCTAACCAGAGATGCTCTGCCTTTTTCCTCTTCTGTTTTTAATGACTATTTTTCCTCAGTGCCTTCACCCTCATCACCCATCTGTAAGCTCCCAAATTGTCTGATCTTTCAATAAAATGTTTTTAGTCTTATGGTCCAGAAGGAAGAAAATTGAGATTCCTTTTTTTTTTCCAATTGGTGTGATGTGATTTTTATAAAGAATAAAACAATTGCCCAGGCTGGTGTGGCTCACTTAGTTGGAGCATCATCATCCCATAACTGAAATATTGCGGTTTGATTTCTGATCAGGGCACATGCCCAGGTTGCAGGTTTGATCTGTGATCCAGGTGCATGCAATCTCCAGTTGGGGTGCATTTGGGAGTCAACCAGTTGTTACTTCTTTCTCTCTCTTTGTCTGTCTGTCTGTCTGTCTTCTTGCATCGATATTTCTTCCTCTCTCCCTTTCTTTCTAAAAGCAATGAAAAAATATCCTTGAGTGAGTATTAAAAAATAAATAAAACAGTTTACACAGGTTTTTTTTTTTTTTTTCAAAAGATTTTATTTATTTTTAGAGAGAGGGGAAGAGAGGAAGAGAAGGTTGCCTCTCACGCACCCCGTATTGGAGATCTGGCTCACAACCTAGGCATGTGCCCTGACTGGCAATCTAACCAGCGACCCTTTGGTTCAAAGGCACTCAGGCCACTGAGCCACACCAGCCAGAGTGGGTTGGCCGGTCCACGGATTTTTGAAGGAAAGTCATTGTTATAGTTTAGAATAGTTTCAGATGTCAGAATAAAAAGCAAATCATGATTAAAAAGAAAAACAGCTTATGTGTACAGTATCATCAATATTCTTTCAGTTTTTCAGATCTCTTGTAAAATAGCTGTATCAGTGAGTCACAAATAGTCTGAGCAGCCATTCAGTGGAGCCTCATGCTTATTACATCTGTTACTGTCTGAGACTGTTTCCTGGTTTCCAAAAACCCAGTTGTTTGAAACTACTCTTTTTATCTTCCTGTAAAACTCTGAATGCCTCTTATACTTGCTTTCCATCTGTCTTCCTTGTTGAATACTGAGATTTCTAAATAGAAACCTTTGTGCAACCCGAGGAAAATGAAACAGGTATCGCTTAGGTGGAAATGAAGACACTCCTCTGACCTCTGAAGCTCCGTGCCCATGCCACTGATTGTTTTCTTGCCCATGCCACTGATTGTTTTCTTTCCGCTCTTTGTTTTTCCTCCTCAACTTTCTTCTGTAACCTCCTACATTGGGGAACGGGAGCTCCTGTTCTCTCCAGCAGAGAGCAGCATCTGCCTGCATAGTGAATTAAGCAGTAGTGACCTCTATATTGAGATGAGACTCTGAAGAAGAAAGCAACCCAGAGCTGGAAAGATGAAATGTAGAGAGCTTTAAAAAGTGGAATATTTTAATTCCAGAAATGCCATAATCTAAGCATCAGAATTCTAAATTTTTCTTGCTAATAAGCAACTCAGATAAGCTTCCAATTATTTTGTTTTTTAATTTTAACAGCTCATTCAGTGTTTTTGGAATTATGGGCCTAAGGTGTTGAAAAACCTTCAAATGAGAGGTGTTATGTAATTAAAGATGTTGTTTTTAATCCAGAAATTTTTTATAGGAGCATCTTCAACAGAATTGGAATCACCTCAATTGCCCTCCCATTTATCAGAGCATGAACGAGATACGTTGCTTGTTCATCCTGAGGTAAAGTGTAAAGTCTTTACACTTAGCACTATTTACAGGACATATATTATTTACATTTGTAGACATATAGATCTGACCACCAAAGTTATGTATGTGTGCTTTTTTTATATTATAGGAAGTAGTAGAAATGTCACACATGCCGGAAGAGTTATTTAATTTGTATCTTCACCAAAACTACGTAGATTTCTTCACAGAAGTAGATGATCTTGTGAGAGCCAGTGAATTTCTGAGTTTTGCAGATGTCATCAGTGGTGACTGGAATGTAAGGCCATTTGACTTCAAATGTTTTTGTGTTTAAATATTTCCTCAGAATTGAGAAAGAAATTTTACTTTTATTTATTATTTGCCATGATTTTCTGTGACTTCTTAATAACTATGAGAAAATTAATTCCTCCAACTTAGTGTTTATAATGAAGCTTCAGCAGTTAATCTGATTTTTCTGGTGATAGCACTAATTTTTTTCTAAAGTTTTCTGATTATAAAATTAATATATATTCAGAAATTTTGACAGCTATTGAAAAGTGGATAGAAAATAACTACTTCTTTCTATACTTTCTGCTAATTTTTAAATGTTTATTTTATTACAGATTAGAAATTATTCACAATATAGATTTGTGTTTTTTCTTAATATTTGAACACTTCTGACCAGTATAGTAGCCACTAGCCGCATGTAGCTAATTAAATTAAAATTCAGTTCCTTAGTCACACTAGCCACATTTCCAGTATTCGATAGTTATATGTGGCTAGTAGCTGCTATATTGAACAGCCCATTTCAATAAAACTGATTTTTCTATCATAAACAAAACATTTATATCATAGAAAGTTCCACTGGTTAACACTATTCTGATATGTAAACATTTTTCTGTTATAAATGTTGAAATAGCATTAATAATTAAAATTAGGAAAACTACAATAAAAACGTTTGATGTAGTGTCTCATGTTTAGAGTTTCATTATTCAGCAGTTGTATTTGCTTGAATTTTTTAAATAATTTTTTTAAATTTGCTTTTAGAGAGAGGGAAGAGAGGGAGAGAAACACCATTGTGTGGGAGACGCCTGCACGATTGGCTGCCTCTCACACGCCCCAGCTGGCGACCTGGCCCGCAGCCCAGGCCTGTGCCCCGACCGGGAAGCAAACCGGCAGCCTTTCGGTTCCTAGGCTGGCGCTCAATCCACTGAGCCAGCCATGCCAGCCAAGGCTGTTTGCTTGATATTTTTATATTGCTTTTTTATTTTGAAATTTCTCATCCTATTGACAATTTGAATGAATAGTACAATAAATATCTGTATACCTGTACTTTGTTCACCAGTTTTTCACATTTTGCTACATTTATTTAATAATGTATTTACAGAATTGTTTTGACTGAATAATTGGAAAGTAATTGCAAGCATCATGATGCTTAATACTTACACATGCATAATAACATTACTCTATTACAAGCCTAACAGCATCACACCTAAGAAAATTAGCATACTCTAATTGCCTAGTTGTCTCAAAAATGTCTTCAAAGTTGTTCCACTCACATCCAAGATCTAATCAGAGTTTACACATAGCATTTGATTGCTATTTCTTAGTTGGATTTGCTTAAGTAATCTTGTAGCATATTATTTTTAGGGCTGCAGTGATGTTCAAAAAAGTGAGCACATAGTGACTAAATATGGTTAATTTTTGTGTGTGTGTGCCAGTGGTACCAATTGTACTGTGTTATCAATCTCTTATTTTCTTTATTTCACATTTTGTCTTCTTTATTTAGACACGTTCTTTACTCAGGGAATATAGTACATCTATAGCTACAAGAGGTGTGATCCATTCCAACAGAGCCCGAGGATTTGCTCATTGCCAAGGAGGAGGATCAAGTTTTCGACCATTGCACAAACCCCAGTGGATTTTAATAAATAGAAAGGTAAAAAAAAATTGTGCCCTTTCCATCGGTGAACTTTATGGCATGTGAATTACTTGTCAATAAAGCTGTTATTTTTTTTTAAGTTAAGAAAAATGATGTTTTATTCTTAGTAAGAAATACTTGCTAGGGTCCACATTTTTCTTTAAATTATGACAAAGCATAAAAGGACAGTCTTAAGTGCTTAGTCATTTTTTAGGGGAAAAAACACTCAAAATTTGAAAGCTCATACCTGTTTTGTTAGTTAATTATTGTTATTGGAATCAAAGTATATTTATATTTTAGTCTTAATTGGAAATAAATTCTGGCTTTGCCTCCAACCACTTGGACAGTTATTTTACTTCACAACTAATAAGTGTGTGCACTTGGTTTCCATAGTTATAAAAGGAGAGGATTGAGCCCTGTCTGGTGTGGCTCAGTGGATTGAGTGCCAGCCGAGGAACCAAAAGGTCACTGGTTCAATTCCCAGTCTAGGGCACATGCCTGGGTTGTGGGCCAGGTCCCCAGTATGCAACCATGAATTGATCTTTCTCTCCCTCTCTCCCTCCCTTCCCCTCTCTAAATATAAATAAAATCTTTTAAAAAATGTAGAGGATTGAATTGAAATAAAGGTCAAAAACAGGTGGCCCACCAGTTGAATATAATAGGCACAGATATTTTTTAAAGATTTTATTTGTCTAGTTTTTAGATAGGGAGGAAGGGAGGGAGAAAGAGAGGGAGAGAAACATCAGTGTTCAAGAGAAACACTGATCTTTTGTCTCTCACACACCCCCTACCGGGGACCTGGCCCACGACCCAGACATGTGCCCAGGCCAGAAATGGAACCAGGATGCCCAGCCCACTGAGCCACACCAGTCAGGGTGCATACAAAGGGTTTTTTAAAAGAATTTTGCCCATTTTTAAAAATTACTATAATAATTAAAATTCAGACATGGATTTCTGGCATCTCCTGGGGGGAATAAAAAGGAAAGTAAGGCAACACTGGCTCATATTTTTTCGTGACAGCAATGTGCTGAAGCCAAGTAGAATCTGCCTCTTGGAGATGTGAGTGGTAGGTACCCCTGTTCGCAGCTGTTCCTTCTGCCTGGCTCCTGGAGTGTCTGAAACTGTGACCCTCTGGGTAAAATCATATGACTAAATATAATATAAGAAATTTCAACAGATTTCTTTGAAGAATTTTGTGACTTTTTTTTTAAAGATTTTATTTATTTTTAGAAAGGGAAGAGAGGGAGAAAGAGAGAGAAACATCAATGTACGGTTGCTGGGGGCCATGGCCTGCAACCCAGGCATGTGCCCTGACTGGGAATCGAACCTGCGATGCTTTGGTTCGCAGCCCTCGCTCAATCCACTGAGCTATGCGAGCCGGGGAAGAAGAATTTTGTGACTTTTAAACAATTTATAACCCCTTATTGACTTGCTTTGCCCATACAGAACAAATATTAATTTTGCATTATAGTTACATATGAATTATCTCTGCAAGACATGCTTCTCTCCCTATCAGCCTAACACTGCACCTGTGTTAACTGAAAACAGGAAGTTCTTTCATTGAGAAACAATGTCTTCAAACAATTTGCGACCTGTCTTTGTTCATAAACCATTCTTTTGATTTTTAAGTGTTTTTTCCTTCTACCTTAGGTCTTTTTTAAAACAATTCTTACTGCTGTTATGTTAAATGTGAAATAACTGTGTAGGTAAAATGCTTTGTTAGGTAATGCTAGGATAGTTATAAAAGACTAATTAGATAAACTCTTAAAAGTATATTTGTAGTATGTAAGCCCACACACTTTTATAATGTAATAAACTTAGCATGTGTAGGAATATGTATCCATATTTTTCATTTATTTATCTTTTTCATTTCTTCTATACAGTATCGGGAAAATTGCCTGGCAGCAAAAGCACTTTTTTCTGACTTCTGCTTACCAGCTTTATGCCTCCAGACTCAGCTGTTGCCATACCTTGCTTTGTTAACCATTCCAATGAGAAATCAAGGTAATAACATGGGTTTTTATTCTCTCCAAGAAGTAGTGTTTCATAACATTTTTTTATAGGTCTACTCATTGCTCAATACTAGTGAGAGTAAATTTTTTTCCCTTTATTTGTTGATCCAGAGTTAATGCTCTTTTTGATTCAAAAAGAAATAAAATAACCCTGGCTGGTGTAGCTCAGTGGATTGAGTGTGGGCCTGTGAACCAAAGAGTTGCTGGTTCGATTCCCAGTCAGTGTACATAGCTGGATTTTGGGCCAGGGCCTCAGTGGTAGGCATGCAAAAGCCTCTTTCTCCTTCCCTTCTCCTCTCTCTAAAAATAAATAAATAAAATCTGAAAAAAAAAAAAGAAAGAAAATAATACAGAATTATATCAAGTAAAAATTGAAAGTCTCCTATAACCACAGGTAATTCCTTTTGACAGATGGGTATAAATTCCTCCAGACATTTTTCTCTGCATATACAAGTATTAGATGTAAGCTTTAATTTGCTATGTCACCTACTGTGGGTAATGTTCCATATTTTATAAGCTAGTGATAAAGCAGCTCTGGAGTCTGGGAAGTCCAATATTAAGGTTCTGGCAGAGATATTGTCTAGTAAGCACCTGTTTCCAGGTTTGCAGATGTCCATCTTTTCATATTCTCACATGGTTGAGAGGAGAGCAAGAGAGAGCTGTCTCTAGGATCCCTTTTATAAGGGTGCTAATCCCATTTATGAGGGCTCTACCCTCGTTACCTAATTACCTCACCTCCTAAAGCCATCACGTTATGGGTCAGGATTTCAGTACATGAATTCAAGGTGACACAGACATTCAGTATGTAAAGCAGCAGTGTTAAAGTATATTCAAGTCTAACTCCTATTTTTCCAAAATTTACAATAATTTTAACCTTATTGATGGATACTTTGATTTCAGTATTAGAGTGTTTGTTAATATATTTACATTATCTTTCTAAGTTTTTAAATTATAAATAATGCTAAAAAAATTAGTATACTTATGGCAGTGCACACTTACACAATTTATGTGTACTACAGTTTGCCTTTTTGTAAACTTTACCAATTTTTTCATCATTTGTTTCTTTTTTTTTTACTGTGTATTTTAAAGACCACATTTCATTAACAGTACTAGGTCACAAGCCTGCAGTGTTGTTCTTCAAGGTAGAACAGAGAATTTGTGTAATATTTAAAATGGTAACCTACCACATGACTCAGAAACTTTAAAGGTAGGGTTTGCCTAGTGACTGATCAGAGGAAAGGATTATAGAGTAAATGTCTGCCCTCATACAATAAGAGTCTCATCTTGTGACTTTTAAGAGTATTAATACTAAAAGATTTAAAATATTCTATTAAACATTCACAGGCAGAAGTGGATGACTCTTGTTTTTGTTTTTTTTTTAAGATTTCATTTATTTATTTAGAGAGAGGGGAAGGGAAGGAGAAAGAGAGGGAGAGAAACATCAATGTGTGGGTTGCCCTTCAGATGTCCCCAACTGAGGACCTGGCCTGCAACCCAGGCATGTGCCCTGAGTGGGAATTGAACCAGCAACCCTTTGGTTTGCAGGCCTGCGTTCAATCCACTGAGCTACACCAGCAAGGGCAGAAGTGGATGACTTTTGAACAATGGATGTGATTAATCTGTGGGTCAGAATCCAGAGATTTCTCTATCCTTGCCTATTATTTTGAAGATTATAATTTCAGTTATTTCAAGAAAATAATTTTAAACTCAGAGAAAAGTTACAATAAAAGTATGGAAGCATTCTTGTATATCCTTCACCAGGATTCCTCAGTGGTCAATTTTTACTGTACTTACCTTTCATTTTTTCTCTTTCTTTATGCCTACATGCCCACACATATATGAGTGTATTTTTTTCTGAATCATGTTTGTGTAAATTTCAGACACGATGCCCACTATTCTTAAACACTTCATCGGGTACTTCCTGAAAACAAACTCCTACATAACCACAGTGTACACATCAAAATCAGGAAATTAACTTTTATACACTACTACCATCTAATTTATACACGCCATTCAGATTTTGCCAGTTCTAAATAATGTCCTTTGTAAAATAACAACAAAAACTTGTTCTCATTCCTGTCCAGAATCCAGTGCAAGATCACATGGTGTATTTAGTTTCAATATCTTTCTAGTCTCCTTTGATCTGGAACAGAGCCGTAGTCTTTCTTTGCCGACGAAGTTTTTGAAGCCTATGGGACAGGTACAGTGTAGAGGCTGTTCCTCAGTTCAGGTTTGTCTGATGCTTCCTCATGAGTGGATTCAGGATATGTGCTTTTGACAGCGACACCCCAGAAGCAATGCTCTGTTCTCAGTGCATCGTACCAACAGAATATGATGTCTGTTTATACTGTTACTGGCAAAGTTAGCTTATATTATTTGAGAAGATATCTCAGATTTTCTAATGTAAAGATTTTAAGTGTTTATGAGGAGATACTTTGAGATTATGTAAATATCCTATTTCTTATTAAAATTTCACTTACTAGTTACAGCATCTGTTGTTTCCTAAATGTGTGATGGTTGGATTTTCCACATTATTCCCTCCACATTTGCATTGGTGAATTGTACTGTAGGTATTGATTTGCCTTCTCCACATTTGTTTGTTTGTTAATATTAGTATGGACTCCAATTCTTATTTCCTCAGTTATAGTTCTTTGCTCTCATTATTTATTTTGGTCTCAAATTGTCCAGATTTGGCCAGTGCAAGCTGCTTTAAGGTAACTCTTTGCCTTTTGATGTATATCCATTATTCTTTGAATACTTCCTGATACAAAATGTTCCCGTATCATTTTAGACTTTCCCCAGCCCCAGTCCCAGAACCAGGAATTTCGTGGAGCCCTGGTTCCTCTTAGTGGAAATGGTACTTAGAAATCAGGATCTGGCACTAGGCATGCTCATTGCTGCCGGGGTGTCATTGTTTCTAGACTTTGCAGGAGGAACAAAGCTAGGAAGTGTGTGTGTATAACATGAGTTCACACTGATACCTTCAATTTCAGTCTAACACACGGAGTTTAACCTTTCCCCTCTTAACATCTGTACCTCCCTTATTGAGCAATGAAAAACCTATCTCCCATTTTGCTGAATATATTCACTTATTTACTCAGTTCTCCTGCTTATAGCATCTCCTAACAATGCAGGCTGTTCCTTCAGTTTCAGCCCTACTGCCACCAACTCACATTGGTACAATCGGCCACATCTCATGTCCCCCTCCAGCTGTGGGATCAAGAATCTGTGTAATTAGCAAGAGCCTCCTTGGACCAGGAGCATCAGCATCACCTGGAAGCCTGAGAGAAATGTGGAGTATCAGGCCTCACCCAATACTTACTGAATAAATGTGCATTTTAACAAGATGCTCCAGGTGATTCTTCATGGCAGATGGTTGAGGAATTTGAGAAGTATGGGTTTAGATTACTTACATTGGGCTCATGTGGAGAATCATTCATTCACTACTTGAAAAAATTCAGACTCCAGGAAAACTCTTAAGTTTTCCATATCAAAAGTCTGGTTTTTAAAAATTGTCATTGTGTTAGCCCTGGCTGGCGTAGCTCAGTGGATTGAGCGCGGGCTGCAAACCAGGCATCGCAGGTTCGATTCCCAGTCAGGGCACATGCCTAGGTTGCAGGCCATGTCCTCCAGCAACCGCACATTGATGTTTCTCTCTCTCTCTCTCTCTCTCTCTCTCTCTCTCTCTCTCTCTCTCTCTCCCCCCCTCTCTCTCCCCCCCCCTTCCCTCTCTAAAAATAAATAAATAAAATCTTAAAAAAAAAATTGTCATTGTGTTGTATAGTGGATTTTTTAAAAAATAAAGCATCCAAGAGTCCTCAGAGTGGTGGATTCGCAAACTTTAAGAGGTTTAAGAAATAAAAAATGTGGCTTTTCTTTGTATTATCAAATTTTATCCCATTTTTTTCATCGTATGTACTATGTCATTTCAGACATTATTTCTGTAATATTTTTTTTTGCTCCTTTCTCTCTTCCCCTTTCTCGTCTTCAATCAGTATTTGTTGGGATGCTCTAAGGTAGCCTGCATCCCTGATAGCTTTGTTCATTTTTCATCATTTAATTTTCTCTCTTCAGTTGCAGTCTCTGTCAATACGTGTTCAAATGAACTGACTCTTCTGCCAGTTCAGATCTACTGCTGAGTCCCTCTAGTGAATTTTTCATTTTTGTTACTGGACTCTTAAACTCCAGAATTTCCATTTGATTTTTTTCTGTAATTTCTGTCTCTATATTGATCTTCTCTATTTAATGAGGCATTGTCATTATAGCTGCCTATTTTTTTAATTTTTAAAAAATTTATATATGTATTTTTTTAAAGGATTTCCTTTTTTTTTAAGATTTTATTTATTTATTTTTAGAGAGGGAAGGGAGGGAGAAAGAGAGAGAGAGAGAAACATCAGTGTGTGGTTGCTGGGGGCATGGCCTGCAACCTAGGCATGTGCCCTGACTGGGAATCGAACCTGCGATGCCTAGTTCGCAGCCCGCGCTCAATCCACTGAGCTACACCAGCCAGGGCTAAGGATTTCCTTTTTTTAAAGAAGATTTTCATTTATTTATTTTTAGAGAGAGGGGAAGGGAGGGAGGAAGAGAGAGGGAGAGAAACATCAGTGTGTGGTTGCCTCTCACATGCCCCCTACTGGCGAACTAGCCTGCAACCCCGGGCATGTGCCCTGACTGGGAGTTGAACTAGGGACCCTTTGGTTCGCAACCTGCACTTAATCCACTGAGCCACACCAGCCAGGCTCTAAATTTATGTATTTTTAAATTGAGTTTATTGGGCTGACATTGGTTAATAAAATTATATAGGTTTCAGTTGTACAGTTCCACAATACATCATCTGTATATTATATTGTGTGTTTACCACCGAAAGTCAAGTCTCCTTCCATCACCATTCATTCTCCACTTTACCTTCTTCTACCTCCCCTCTCCCTTTGCTCCCTTAAGCCTGGTCTCCTTTTGTTCTTTGAACATGTTAGTAATGGCTCTTCTGAAGTCTTTTTCTGTTAAATTTAAATCTAGGCTCTCTCACTTTCTGTTGCCTGCCCTTTTCCTGTGCAGGAGTCACACTTCCTTGTTTCTTTGCATAGTTTCATAATATTTTGTTAAAAATTGAATGTTTTAGGTAGTACATTGTAGCAGGTCTGGATACTGATTTTCCTCCATTCTCTGGGGCTTGTTTTTTTATTGTTGCTTATGTATTTGTTTAGTGACTTGGCTAAACTATTTTAAGGAAGTTTGTTTCTCCCTGCAGTATGAGGCTTTTATCACTCCTCAGAGAGCTCAGCCTTGGGCATGCGCCCAGTCACCTTGTGTTGACAGTGGTTTTAGCAGAGCCCCCTTTGACTTTATTTCTCCTTGATTTCTTGGTTAAACTGTCTGCCTTGTTTGGCATCAAACCCACCTATTGATGCTCCACTAATTACTAGCCAGTTAGTCTGTTTTTTCAACAGTGCCAGGGGCATAAATTGTTTCAAAGTCTGATTGAATTAAATTTGAGCAGGTGTAGACTTTGAGGCATGTCTCTGAGATTTGCTCTGAACCCAGGAGGGCTTTCTTAGCTGTCTGTTTCTCTGCGTCTTTTCAATGAAGTAACTGGCTTATGTTTGTTGCTCTTAATAGGAGGTGTTGATTTTAAGATGTCCCTTAAGCTTAAGCTTCCCCACACTCTGTTTTAAATAAAGTCATTTCCTTTGGGTCGAGCTTCAACTGGAGCCTCTGATCATCTTGGCTCGGCCTCTCCTGGTGTGGACCCTATGCCCTAAGAATGAACTGGGGTATGGGCCATTGCAGTTTGAGGAGGAGGGAGTATTCTCTGCCTTCTGTGCCACTGAAGTAGAGCTTCCATTTAGCCCCTAACTTTCGGCTGGCCACACTTACCAGGAAAAAGCTCTGTTCTTGGCTGCATCCAACTGAAGTGAACTCTCCTTGAAGCTGAGGAAGGGAAGAAACAGGTCATGACTCAAATGCTGCAGTCTGTTTGATTTTTCTTGAATAAATGTTTCCTCATAACATAAAATTAAGCCATTTTTAAATACACAGTTCAGTAGAGTTAAACATATTGACCCTGTTGTTCAGCCAGTCTTGAGAATTTGTCATCCTGCAAAACTGACTGTACATGTTACACACTAACCAGCCCCCATCCCTGCCAGTACCACCTACCTCACATAAGTGTAATCGTGCAATATTTTCTTGTGATTGGTTCATTTCATTTAGCATGTCATGAAAGTGTATTCATGGATAGCCTGTGTCAGACTTTTCTTCTTAAGGCTGAATAATACTGTATGTGTATACCACATTTTATTTATCCATTCATCTGGACACTTAAGTTGCTTCCACGTTTTGGCTATTGTGAATAGTGCTGCTATGAACATAGGTATGCGAATAACTTTTTTTTTAAAGATTTTATTTATTTATTTTTAGAGAGGGAAGGGAGGGAGAAAGAGAGAGAAAGAAACATCAATGTGTGGTTGCTGGGGGACATGGCCTGCAACCCAGGCATGTGCCCTGATTGGGAATCGAATCTGCGATGTCTGGTTCGCAGCCCACGCTCAATCCACTGAGCTACCCGCCAGGGCACGAATAACTTTTTAAGATCCTACTTTTAGTTCTTTGATGTATACCCAAAAGTAGAATTGTGAGGTCACATAGTAATTCTGTTCTTAATTTTTTGAGAAACTGCCTTACCGTTTTCCACATCAGCTACACCATCATTCTGTATTACCAGCAGCAGTGCAAAAGGATTCCAGTTCCTCTACATTCTTGCTGACCTTTCTGTTTTCTGGGTTTTTTTAATAATAGTCACCTTAGGAGTATGAAATGGTATATCATGATTTTGATTTACATTTTCCTAATGATCAGTAATTTTGAGCATCTTTTCATGTGTTTTGCCCATTTCTTCTTTGGAGAAATGTCTGTTTAAAGCTTTTTAAAAATCTGTTTCAGCTCAGGTTTCTTTTATCCAAGATATTGGAAGGCTTCCTCTGAAGCGACACTTTGGAAGGTAAGCTGATGATGGTCTTAATTTTCAAAGAGCTGTTACTGAAATGTCCACTGAGTGTGTTGTCTGTTTTTCTCAATATACAATCAATAAATGTTATCTGTAAAATCCAAGAAATACATGTTGGGTGCATTGATTAAAGACTGTATGATTGCATTATAGACTCATTATTTTACTACATATAAAGCATAGTTATACCAGTTTACCATAGAATATCAGACTGAACAGAATCATGGGATCATGGTGGCAAGGGGATCTTTAAAATCATGTAGTTCAACAACTCTTGCATATCTGGAAACTCCCTTTCATCTTTCCTAGCAAGAGATTTTCTTAGCCTATATTTGAAGCCTGCAATGAAATGACTGGGAACTACCTCATAAGCACTCTCTTTTATTTTCTTAGCATAAAAAATTCAGACAACTGAGAAAATATAGATACTATAGTGAGATAAACCTATATCTGTACTGTACATTTTATCGCAGAATTGTTTCTGGGCTAATATCAGTGATTAACACAATAATTATATTTCATTTCTATTCTGCTTATTTGTCAGATCACATTATGCCCTCAGGCATTTTTAAAGGATTATAAAAGGTCCATTGCTGTTATTGGTTCAACTACTTGATCTGACTTGGGAGGCAGGATTTGTCAGTAATACTTATTACAATGACTAGTATTATTCTCTTTCATTTATGATGACCACATTTAACATCTTTGATTCATATTGATAATATTAAATATGAATATTTAGTTTACATTTAATATTTTAATAGCTGCATAGTTCCCTATAATTCAACCTGTACCTTGTTTTGGTACATTTAGCTTACCCTCAACTTTTATCACAGCCTTTCTTATAGCTAAATCATTGTGCACATCAAATACTATTTACATAGGATGAATTCCTAAAAAATGAAATTGCTGGATCAATGACATACATTTTTCTGAGGGCTTTGCACTAGATTGCCAGATTGCTTCCAAGAGTATGTTGACAATTTTATGCCCTTTTACAGTATATCAGCATGGTCCTCTGCCACCATTGGGTTTTATTATTTTAAAAGATCTTTGCCAGTTTAAAAGATGACAGTAGTAGCTTATTAATTTTTAAGTAGCTTATTATTTTAATTTCCATTTTAAAATTACAAATCAGGTCGAACAATTTGTTTAGTTAACATCAGTATTTTTTTCTGTGAGTTTATGTGTTATGCCCATTTTCTATTTTTTCTTTTTTGTAAGAACTCTGCTAACCACATTAATCAACTCATTTGTATCATAAGTTATAATGGTTTATTCACAGTTTGTCATTTACCTTATACTTTTGTTTATATTGTTCAGTAAATTAAAGGGCCTAGCTAAGTAGTGAGTAGAATGAGGCAGATGAGAGAATGTTTCAGGAGATGGCTTCATAGTCTTCGTGCTCATGGTATAATTTAAAGGAGCCCCCTCCTTTGGTTATTATTAATGCCTCCATTATGAATCTGGCAGATTAAAAATGGAAGCCCTGACTGACAGGGAGCATGGAATGGTGGGCCCAGAAGGTGGATACGAAGCCCAGCTTAATGGAGAACAGCCCACAGAGGAAGCTCTGGATGAACCCACTCAAACCACAGAACCTGAATCCTGGTCTCTTCCTTTGAGTCAGAATAGTGGGAACGAACTGCCCGCCAGCCAGCCCCGGCCCTTTTCCACCCAGGGAGACCTGGAAGAAGAGGAGGTGGCAATAGAAGACTATGAGAGCGATGGGACATAGAAAGCAGCCACCAGTCACATCGCTGCTTGAGAGATTCACACTAGCTTTATTCAGTGGCACTTGAACAGAGATAATACACTTTTCAAGTGAATTACAGTTTAAGTCTTCACTGTTGTATTTCAGCACAAGAAACTGACTCTTGAAGTATGTAGAAGATTGAGCCTTCAAATAGTATCTTCGTTTTTTTCTCTAGTATTTATTTAATTTTGTGAGTGCTGTTAGGAGAGGTCAGTGTGTGTGAAGTGTGTTCGAACATTATGCCAAATATCGCAAAATGTGAAGGAATAATTCAGAATACAAAAACTTTATAGGATTGTAAATATGAATTTTAAAAGTTTATGCAATTATGAGTGTAAATAAACTTTGTGCCTTAATACACTTATAGTCTCTAGCTTCTTGGATGCTTTTAGTATGTTTGTACAGTGGAATATTCTAGATACTTTTTGGAAAGTATTACATAATTTATATAAAAATTAAAATGTTGAATTACTTTTTGTTTCTCCTATCTTTTAATATTCCCTAACATGTACTGCCTGTGGTGTATCACTGGGCATAGTACGTGAATCTCCTTCATCCAGAGTCAGACTTTTTTAAAACCTGGAAAAGGATGGCGGCCTTGCGCTGACTCTCCGGAGGGGTGAATTCAGCACACCCTTAACTACCTTTCCCCCGGCTTCGGGGTGGGCGGGGGGCGCGCGGTCTGGCAGGAGCTCCCAGCGGGAGTCCTGACAAAGCCGGGCGGGGCGAGGCTGGGCTCGGGCCCCGCCCCGGGAGCCAGATCCCGGTTTCACTGCCGCGGGCTGCGAGCGCGCTCTTCCGGCGGCTGCACAGGTGAGGAGGGTCCGAGGGGTGGGGCCCACGTAACCTGGACGCGGGCGGGGAGGGGCTTGCGCTTCCCCCGCAGGTGCGCGGGCGGTGAGGGGCTTTTTGGTGCCTCGGAGCTTCGTCCGCCCGCGGCGCTCAACGTCCAGCCTGGCCAAAACCTGCGGGCGGAGGCCGGTGCCCTGGGCGGTGAGGAGGAAGCGGGGCCAGGGGTCGGGAGGGCCCGGCGTCCCGCCTAGTCTCTCTCGGGAGACAGGTGCGCCAGACGCGGGCCGCGCGCGCCTCTGTCCTTCCGGGCGCTGGGGTCCTGGTTATAGGGAGTCAGGCGTGGCTCAGCCGGCTTAGTTCCGGCCACTTTGGGTGGAATCTGGGAAGACCGAGAGTGGATTTTCGCTCAGAGACTCGAAGACGGAGCACGCACGCAGGGTGGGCAGAGCACAGGGGCCAAGCGAGGTAGGTGGCGCGCGCGCCGAGTGGCTGACTCGGAAACGCCGGAGCGGAGATGTTCCGTAGTCCCTGGCCACTCACTTGTGGGTGAAGTTGGAGCCCTCGGGACTTTCCCAGCCCCCCTGCAGGCCCCCAAACATCCGAAACCTTCCCCTTTCATGGGCCCGGTAAAATTTTACAGTCTGCTAAAGCGGTGTTTCTGTTGGTGTAAAGGTGACTAAATTCGATTCCTGGGGCACTTTGTGGGGAGAGCCGGGGCAGAGGAGGGGTGCTTCTCACCGCAGTGGCTTTCCCAGATTTGAGTCCCAGAGAACGCAGTGAGGGTTTGGGCCTGGACAAAACGAAGACCCACTGCGCCTCTGCGTGCCCAGTGGCTCCCAGTGACACCCGTATCCACAGGTTTGCGATGTGCTAAAATACAGCTGACCGTTCCCCTCTGACACCGCATATTTTGTTCTTCCACAAATCTTCATATTTATATATTTTTTGCTTTTTATTTAAACATTGATAGGGTGATCTAATTCAAATAAGCCACCTTTCACAGGTGCAGATATATCCAATACAAGTAGAAGCAATCTTTTTTTGTATACTAGTGAGTTAAATGAAACCATGAGATATTGAGGGCTGTTATGTAAAATTTGCTAAAGTTATTTGTTGTGTTTTTACTTCTACTTTTCTTAGGAAAATGTACTTCAAAACTACAGTAGTACTTTGCATTCTGGAATTTCAACTTTTCAGATAAAGATTAGAAACAGAGACAACAATTAATTGCTATCATTTATAGAGCTCCTACTTTGCTTTGGGCACCATGTTGGAACTATCATAGTTAATTCTTTAAAACCCGAGTGCCCCATTTAGAAGACCCCCAAATGTAAGCTCCATCTCTACCCATTTCCTGGATGATTCTATCTAGCCTGTGGCAGCACGTGCCCTTCTGTATATAGACTGCCTATGTAACATCTCCACCTGGATTTCAAACTCTCTGAGGCCGCTTCTCCCCAAGGTTACACTGGAGGAGTGAAATGTTGCAGGTGAAATGATCTGATGTTGGGTTTGCTTCAAAGTATTGTATTGACAGAGGGTATAAGGTAGGGGATATGGATGCAACAAGATTGGTCATAAATTGATAATCACTGAGGTTGAAGTTAATGGGTATATAGGAGTTCATAATACTGTTCTTTCCACTTTTAAAGTTTGAAAATCTCTATTAAAAAGTTTATCTCCATTGTTACCACCATGGCCCACTGGATTATTTCACTGGCTTCCTAGCCAGTCTCCCTCTTTTCATGCCTGTCTCCTGTACTCTCAACACAGCAACTGGAGAGATCCTATAAACACATGGCCCGTGTGGCTCCGTTGGTTGGAGTGATGTGGTTGTGGGTTCAGTCCACGGTCATGGCACAGGTTGCGGGTTTGGGGGTGCATATGGGAGGCAACCGATCAATGGTTCTCTCCCATATTGATGTCTCTCTCCCCCTGCCTTCCCCAAAAAAAGTCAGATGTGTCACTTCTCTACTCAGAATCCTCCGGTGGCTCCTTAGCTCACTCCCAAGTAAAAGCCAGAATCCTTTCCAGTGGTTTTCAAGGCCCTCATGGCTCAGACGGCCTCAATTCTCCGTTTCACTCACTCTGCCGCTGCCACACTGGCCTCCATGCCGTAATACTTCAACATGCCAGGCACTTTTTCAGGGCCTTTGCACTAGCTGCTCCATCTACCTGGAATACTTCCCCTGGAATACCTTCCTGGCTTCCTCCTTTATCTCCTTCATTTCTATATTCAGATGTCATATTCTCTATGGAAACTTCCTTGGTCATTCTATTTAACACCCTGTTAAACAAGAACCTAGGGAATACATGTAACACCCTGCCCACAATGCACTCCTTATCCCCTTTCTTAACTTTGTTCCTTAAAGTTCCCTATACTTCACTCCCCTTATCTATCATCTGTCACCCCCACTGGAATATAAGCTCCACAAAGACGGAGATTTCAGTTGGTTTCACTGGTACACTTTCAGCATGGTACACAGCACTGATAACACCTGGTATATGGCAGGTGTTCAGTGAATATTTATTGAGTGATCAGTCTCCGTTTTACAAAGTAAAATAAAGCAAACCTTAGGAATTTCTAAATAGTTCAATATCATTAGGTAGAATTATCCTTTTAAATTGTGAGACCACCTACATAGTGTCAAGTATAATGCCATGTGCCCAGTGAATCTTCAAGTAAATACACACTTATAAGCAATTTGAGGGAGAAATTCATGTGCTGTAAACCCAAGTAGTTACAGTAGCAAATGCTTCCCTTTTCCTATTTGTGTCCACATTACTGATTTTATGAAGGAAATCAACAGGTTTAATAAAAGTGCTTTTTCTATGCTTTATTTTTTAGGTGGATTGAATACCCTCTAGGGTGACTTCTGAGTCTCCATGGCAACAGCAATCCCTTTAGATAATTGCTCTGGAAAGAGTGGTATATATGGTCATTGCTGCTGTTCTGTGTTGTACTTTGGGGACTCTTCACCTTTGGTGATTTCTTTTCTCTGAGAAACCAGTTTTTAAAATCTAGCGTCAAGTGTTACTATTTTAGAGTGGAAGGAGCAATGCCCCTAGACTGACTTTCCTGATTTAGGAAGGAAAAGGGCTCTTCACTCCCTGTGTTTAACAGGCTGCTTCTCCTGAGCCATTCATTCCAAAGCAAATTTGAGTTAATGAAACCGAGGAGTTATTTGCTGACCTATCACATTTTGGTATGCTTACACTCTTAAATATTTTGATTTAGTTGTTTGAGGAAAAGACTCTACTCGGAATGTGGTAGCATCCTGCTTTGTTAAAATTTAGTCTTATTTTTGCTTTTTTACATTGGGTTGTTTGCAGAACTTATAAGTTAGACTTATAAATGTTTTAATTTAGAGCTTATATTTAAAATTTTGATTGCCCTTAAAATTGTATAGAATGATTACTGTATGCCTGGCTAACATTACTTGTTACATATGTTTAAGATATACATATATATGTTATCATTTTTTTTAAGTTTTTATTTATTTATTTTTTAGAGAAGGGAAGGGAGGGAGAAAGAGAGGGAGAGAAACATCAATTCATGGTTGCCTCTCATATGCCCGTACTGGGGACCTGGCCCACAACACAGACATGTGCTTTGACTGGGAATCAAACTGGTGACTGTTTGGTTTGCAGGCAGGTGCTCAACCCACTAAGCCACACCAACCAGGCCTATGTTATTATTTTATATATCATAATAGACATGGCCATATTGTTTTCCTAAATGTGATCATTCACTACTAAGTGAATTAAATCAGCCTCATTGAAATAATAAAAACTAAGTATAAATGATGACTTTAATCTTGGCCACAGGTCTAGAAATCACAAATGTCGTCAAATGATGGAAGATCCAGGAATAGGCACTATGATGAGGTCCCAAGGGACTTGGCCTATGAAGATGGCACCATAAGAACCCTGCAGACTCTTCGTGACAGTGAGCTGGCTGTGAGCGCTGATCCTTTGCCACCACCCCCTCTCCCATTACAGCCACCATTCGGCCCTGACTTCTACTCAAGTGACACAGAGGAACCGGCCATAGCACCCGATCTCAAACCTGTAAGGCGCTTTGTCCCTGAGTCCTGGAAGAACTTCTTCAGAGGGAAGAAAAAGGACCCAGAATGGGATAAGCCGGTGTCAGACATCAGATACATCTCCGATGGAGTGGAGTGTTCACCTCCAGCATCTCCAGGGAGAGCAAACCACCGTTCACCCCCCGACTCCTGCAAAGATCCTTACGGAGAGTCCGAAGGAACCTTTAATTCCCGGAAGGAGGCTGAAGCGATGCTTCCCCAGGATCCCTATGGATCTCTAAGCCGACACACACAAACAGCTCTCACATACAGTGAGAAGGTGGAGGCGTATAACCTGAGGTATTCCTACATGAAGTCGTGGCCTGGCCTGCTGAGAATTCTGGGTGTGGTGGAGCTCCTTCTGGGGGCCGGCGTCTTCGCTTGTGTCACAGCTTACATTCACAAGGACAGTGAGTGGTATAACATGTTTGGCTATTCTCCACCCACTGCCATGGGAGGCATTGGTGGCCTGGGCAGTATATATGGGGGCTATTACTACAGTGGCCCCAAGACTCCTTTTGTACTTGTGGTTGCTGGATTAGCTTGGGTCACCACCATTATTATTCTGGTTCTTGGTATGTCCATGTATTATCAGACCATTCTTTTGGACTCTAACTGGTGGCCCCTAACTGAATTTGGAATTAACGTGGTCTTGTTTATTTTGTATATGGCCGCAGCCATAGTCTATGTGAATGATATCAACCGAGGTGGACTCTGCTACTATCCATTATTTAATACGCCGGTGAATGCAGTGTTCTGCCGGGTGGAGGGAGGACAGATAGCAGCGATGGTGTTCCTGTTCGTTACCATGATTGTTTACCTCATCAGTGCTTTGGTTTGCCTCAAGCTGTGGAGGCACGAGGCAGCCCGGAGACATAGGGAGTACATGGAACGACAGGAGGTAAGGAATTTCACAGTCTTTCATTTGTTTTTGGTGTTTTTTTCTGTTATTCACTCCCTTGTTAAATATGTATTGTTCTCAGAACAAAGATTTTTACAGAAGCCTTTTTTAAGAAAATGCTGTGAAGTTCAAAAGGCCCTAGCTCAGTGTCTGACATGCTGTGACTGGGACAGCCCACTCTGGTGGGTCACTGTTGCACAGCCTTGCAGGTAGACACCAGATATGTAATGTAATTTAGAGTTTGTTGGCTGCTTTAGTATGTCCTTCGGGTGCCTAAGGGGGAAACACAGCTACTGAATTCCTGCAAAGAAGAACATATTCAGTAATAAAATGTCTCATTGTTGAAGTAAGTTTTAGAACAATCTTGATTCTTTAGCATGGTGAGACAATAAAAAACACAATTTTTCAGTTAGAGGAGGAGAGTGCTCATTTAAGTCTGTTACGATGAGTTCCACTTTCTCACAGTGAGTTAAATAAAGTCAAGTGAGAATGTGGTGAACCATGCATGATTTTTTCCCCAAGTATTGAGAGGTTGGGTTGTGAAAAACATATTCTGAAAATTTACTCAGGCATTTTCATGTTTCATCTTTATTTTAGGTAGATAGATAAATGCTCCAAAATTAGAATGGGAGCCATGTACTTTATTTCAGTTCTAAGATTTAACTAATTGAATATACAAAGGAGAAAGAAGGAGGGAGAGGATTAATAATAATAAAATCTAGAGGATAAGACTGCATCAAAGCCCTATTTAAAATAATTTTATTTAAACAGTAGCAAAATGTCGAGATGTTCTACTAGCTTCATTATACCCTGAAATAAGTTAATGTTTTGCTTTCTTCTTCTAAGAAGTGTCTAGTAGAATTTCCTCACACTGATAATGTCAGTATTTAACTTTTTTCTTAGTGTTAAATTAATTATATTATGTATCTCTTCTCACTTTTCCACATATCTCCTTATACTATATAGTTGCACATGGTGTACAGGGTGGGCAAAAGTAGGTTTAAAGTTGTAATACAAATAAATAATGCAATAATTAATAAGTAGCAATACAAGAATAAATTGCTTCATGTACTCACAACCATAGGCCTACTTTTGCCCCACCCCTGCATATTGGGCAAAACTATAGATAAAAAATGAAATCCTGTCCTTATTTACTCAATAACCTATTTATTTACTCACTGACCTATATACTTTTTTACTCTTTTACAAGAATCTTATGCATGACAGCAACAAAAAACTTGATTCAAGTTTTTTAACAAGTACCTTATGATTTATGGAGAACCTGAGCGTGTTTCAATGTGATCCATATTCTTTTGTCACAAAATATATTAATCTTACTAGAACTTGACATAGATTTAAGTTTTTTCTAAAACTTTGCCTTGGCATGTTAAGCATAGTCCTTGAATTTACATCTGTATACAAAGTAAAGAACTTTAAATTCTAATCAGTATGAAATCTAGGTATGAAACACATCCTCATAATTTCATGTAAATTTAATAACAATAGAGTTCTTAATATCATTTCAGAATTCTACATTATCTGTAATTGTCAACATAATGCTTTCATTCTTTTCCCTTTGTCAACAAAAACTTGTTTCTATCAGACTTTTCATAATGGCTGATTGGACTGGAATCTCCTCTGACGCTGGAGGCTGTGCCTCTGTGTGTTGCTATATCTTCCTGAAAGTTAGAAGATGTAATGGCCTGTGGCTTTTTTCTATTAATTTTATAATGTAACTGTCTCAGACTCTTTAAATGTACAAGGAAATGGGAGCCAAGGATAAAGAAAATCTAGGAGACTCAAAACAACTTACCTAATAGCCTCGACCATCTCCAGGTTTCCACCTCTGCTCTTATTCCTGATTGACAGGGGATTACAGTTGCCCATCCCCTCTGGTTCTCCACCGGCCCAGCGAAACCTGGCCAAAAGAGTGGAGGAACATCTGAAAACTAGAGACTCGACCTCTGTAGAATGGAGATTGGACTATCAATGAAGGTGGATGGCAATGTTTGCAAACTAACTTCACATGCCTTTAAAAAATCATTTTAACTCTCTTTGTTCCAGATAAGTGAGCCATCATTTTCATCAAAAAGGAAAATGGTAAGAAAAGAACCTCACATTGTATTTTATCTCTAGATTTGGTAAATACTTTTCTCTCTTGTCTACAAATCTGCAGAATAGATCATCTGTCGGTGAAAGTGTATCTATTACATTGAGTTCCTAAAAGGACTTTAAGCTTTTTTCTAATACAAAAAGGACCAAATTAGATAAGGTTATTAATAGCTTCTTTAAATTTTGTTAGATGAGAAGTTATGTAAGTGAATGTTGGTTCTCCTTATATGTTTAAATTTTAATCTTTTTTTAAGTGAAGAAAATTCTCCAAACTTTCTGCAATCTCTTTAGAGTTCTTTCAGATGCCAAATTTTTGTGTCAGGAAAGAAATTTCTATTCCACCACTTACTGACTATATGGTGGTAAGTAGGCGTTTAACCTTCTAATGCCTTGTTTTCTTCATGTGTAAAATTGGGATAATAATACTTCCTACTTACAAGATTGCTGAGATGATTAAATGAGATGCTGTTATTATAGTTATTTACATATATAAAATAATATATTTTAATCATAATTTTATCTCATTGAAAAGTTCTCTTATTTTTTTTAAATCCTGACCCGAGTTATATGTTTATTGAATTTAGAGAGAGAGGAAGGGAGGGAGGGAAAGAGAGAAACATCAATGTGGGAAACATCTATCAGTTACCTCCTGTGCGTGTCTCATCCAGGGATCGAACCCGCAACCTAGGTATGTGCTCTGACTGGGGATTGAACCTGCAATCTTTTGGTGTACAGGATGATGCTCCAAGCAACTGAGCCACCCAGCCAGAGCAGAAAGTTCTTTAAGATATGGGTGTTATTTCCAAGCAAAAGTCGAGATCCAAGTCATTGGTTTGTTTCTTTCTTTGAAAAGATAGCATATTTACTGCCCTGGCTGGTGTAGCTCAGTGGATTGAGCGCGGGCTGCGAACCAGGCATCGCAGGTTCGATTCCCAGTCAGGGCACATGCCTAGGTTGCAGGCCATGTCTCCCAGCAACCGCACATTGATGTTTCTCTCTCTCTCTCTCCCCCTCCCTTCCCTCTCTAAAAATAAATAAATAAAATCTTTAAAAAAAAAAAGAAAAGATAGCATATTTACTTGGTTCAAAATTCAAAAGAAGCTTTAATACAAAGCCTTCTCTCACTCCTATACCTTGGCTTTCCAATTCTCCTCCTTGGAGGCAGACAGTGTTATTAGCGTCTTGTGTTTCCTTTCAGAAATGTGTTATGTATATATTTGCTCTCCTCCCCCATTTACACGAGTGGTAGCATACCATACACACTATTATGTTCCTTATTTTTTCCACAGTACATTTGCAAGATGTTTTCCTATTAGTACCTTCTGCTTTCTCTTTTTACAGTTGCATGGTATTGCATTATGTGGACAAATCATAGTTTATTTAACCATAAATGAACGTTTAGGTTATTTTCAGTCTTTCACTATTAAAACCAATCTTATAGTGAATAACCTTATACATGTAAGAATATGCTTGTGCAAACTTCCCTTCATATATTTTGATTGTCAGATTGTCCAATGGAAATCTTACCAATTCTCACTCCTACAGCATAACAGGCCTCCTCACCCCCTGACCAACACAGTGTGTTAGGAAAGGTGTCGACATCAGTCTGGTGGCTGAAAACCAGTATCTCGTGTAGTTATAATTTCATTTCTCTGGTCAGGAGTGAGGTGCAGCATTTTCCCTGTTATGTTTGCATTTCCTTTCTGTTAACTGTCATATCCGGTCCAGTTCTTTTTTTTTTTTTTTTTGTCAGATTGCCAGTTCGTTCAAGCCCTTTGTTAAATACATCCATTTTGAAAATACCTTTTATTGGTTCTTTTTAACTTTATTCTCTACAACACACAAATATTCTTTGAAAATATTCACTTGGTATGATGTACTGAGAAAAACACAGCATCACTTCTGTGGTGTTCCTGCCAAAAATACTTTGTTTGTGCTGAAATGGAGGATTTTATGAAGTGGGTGAACAGTCTGCCCAAAGGATCGTGATTAATACATCAGTGTCATCATTAATTAATTCATTGAACAAACTTGTGCCAGCCTGGCTGTAGGCCAGTGATATGAATACTACAAAGAGTATTATCGTATATACATATATACATAAATACATACATACATGAATGCATGTATGTAATTGGGGTAAAAAAGAGTGAGTATTATCTCTGTTTTCCAGGGGTTTACAAATCTAGTGAAAAAGAAAAACACAGACACAAGATTATAGAGTATGATTGTGTGAGTGTTTGTGTGTGTATGTATGGGAAAGGGGTCACAAGCATCAAGTACCATAAAATTAAACTAAATAATTTGTGTAGAGATTCGTATTTCTCTGACATCTCCCGGGAATGTCAATTTATGGATGAGAATGTTAAATTTGGCATTGTTAATTGGTCATCACTGGGGATCTGTAACTAGCAACATTTTTTAAAGTCAATTGCATTATTTTTGACATATATGTAAGGTCATCTGAACTGCAGCTGACAGGGTTCAACAGCTTTCCTGGATTATTTTGGATATTCATCAATCTTTAGAAATAAGAGATAGCTGACCCATCCCGACTGGGCAGGTGCAGTGCCCGCGAGACTGGAACTGCAGAGTTTCTCGCACAAGGCCATGTGGACCTACTGCTGCAAACCTGTGCACTCTAAACGTTGTTCAGAGAAGTAGAGAGAGACCGCTGTACCTTGGGTGCATGTACCTGCCTTTTCATTTGTTTTATTTTTGTTTTCACTTGCTGCTTCCCCTGTGTTCATTCATTCAACATTTATTGCTGTCAGGATATACATTCCAATTAGACTTGTTCTAACTCAGCTAAATGGATGCTCACTTTTAAGCTGTCTAAAATGTACGTATCACATGCACCTGAAAGTGATTATAATAATTCCCTTTAGGAAGGCACCTGGCTAACCACATGGGGGGGACAGGAATAAAGGGAGACTTTTCATTATGTACCCTTTTGGACCCTTTGAACTGTTACATCATGTGTACATGTTACCTATTAAATTTTTTAAAGTTTTTAAAGTTTTTTAATTTAAAGTATTTATAAAATTAGATTAATACTCATTTCAGATACTGAGATCAGCAAAAAAGGCTGATGTTTAAATATTACTAACACTTCCCCCCACTTTTTTGTTTTTTATTTAAATGCAACTTTTCTAGCTACCCCTGTGGGCTGCCTTCCAGTGTTAGTCCAGAGACGTTAGAGAGTTTGACCAGGTGGGAGTCATCGTGAGGCTGGTTTTGGCAGATTATTGCCAGTACTCCTTCAAGACTGCCAGCATTGCCTTAACCCACTGGTAACTCCTACTGCCCCAGAGGGACCGACTAGGAAAGTCATAAATTCCACCCTTGCCCAGAATGTGTTGCAGCCTTGTCAGAATCCTAAAATAATGGTTGCCGCATAACATGTCAAGTTCAAAGGGACTTTGGTTTAGAAGATGATCAGGATTAGAAAGACTTTATAAAGGAAAGGGGGCCTAAAAACTTACATATGCAGAAATTCACTTTCTAAGAGCTGACTCATTAATAGGTGATGTCAAAATCTGATATCTGAGTTGGCAAATCAGAGTATGGACATTAGGAAATGTGTTTCAGAACATCCTCAGGGGCAGAAGAGAAGAGTCTGTTTGCTTTGTGGGGTTAAAGGTGACCACTCTGCAGGTGTTGACTGCTCAGCACCAGACTGGACTGCCTCACTGAGCTGCAGTGTGGTGACGATGTGGCAGTGGTGGTCATTCTTGGCCAGGGCAGAATTTATGGGCTTCCTGGTCAGTCCCTTGCAGATAGTGGGATTTACCAATGGGATTAAGTGCAGAAAAGAGTAAAAGGCTTATCTGAATTGGAGGGATGTACCCCAAATGGTAGAGTGGCCAGTGTCATTGGTGAGAATGTGGCTGAAGCAGGTTTCACATGTGGGACAGGATTAGAAAGATCTGCCAGGGAGTTCAGGGTAGCTCTTTTGGGCCACTGTAGGAGGTTGGTGCCCAGGATGTCCAGGGTGTGCTGTGGGGTTCCAGATCCTGACAGGTCCTGGCATAGTCAAGAATAACCTCAGCCCTGGCTGGCGTGGCTCAGTGGATTGAGCGCGGGCTGCGAACCAGGCATCGCAGGTTCGATTCCCAGTCGGGGTGCATGCCTAGGTTGCAGGCCATGTCCCCCAGCAACCGCACATTGATGTTTCTCTCTCTCCCCCTCTCCCTTCCCTCTCTAAAAATAAATAAATAAAATCTTAAAAAAAAAAAAAGAATAACCTCAGCAGAGATGGAACCCCCATTCCTGGGACTTCTTTTAAAATTATATCAATTCAGTATATCCTTTCGAAGGCATCTTTTCCTGGGAGATGGATCACTGTGAATCAGCATATGTAGGTGTATTTTATAGACAGAAGGCAGACCTCCATGAGAGAGGACCTCATGACTTAACTGAGGAATCTCCCTTGGACTTACCAATCAGAAACCTCGTACAAGAGCTTGGATCTCCAGCTTCTCACTGGATATGATTTTTGCCTGCTTCCTCTCTAGTCCCTAGCAGGGAAGAATCGGCAGACTGCCCTAGGAGAGACCTGCAGTGTGATGAAGGGAAAATAAGCTTTGGGATCGGGCAAATCTGAATTTGAGTATAAGATCAGCTACTTACTAGCTCTGTGACCCTGGGTAAATTACTTACCGTGTCTCTGAACTTCAGTTTTCTGTCCCTTGTTTGAACTATCTGTTAGGCTTTCTCTTCTTTGGTATTTAACAAATACAATTTATAAAAATGAAACAAGATTATTTTTTAAAGAAATAATATGCAGACATAAAATAAAATCAAATAGAGACAGAAATAAATTCTAATAAATCCATAAGTGCTGAGCAGAGTTCTTTCCCAAGCAAAAAACAAACCATAATCCAGGCATCAAAAGTAGTTCTGTGGGTTTGGGATCAGGAGCTTGTGCATCATTACAGTATACACTCGGAGAAAGAATCAGAATTTGGGAAATGGATACTTTAAAAAAAAAAGATTTTATTTATTTTTAGAGAGGGGAGAAAGAGAGAAATACCAATCAGCTGCCTCTTGCATGTTGCCCATTTGGGGACCTGGGCTGCAGCCCAGGCGTGTGCCCTGGCCAGGAATTGAACCAGTGACCTGGTGGTTTGGGGGACGATGCTCAACCCACTGAGCCACACCAGTCAGGGCTAGCTTAACAGGATATTCATCAGCCCCTTTTTAATTTGAAAGACTTAGTAATTATATACAAAGCATTACTTATCCCATTGCTTAATTACTTTCTCTTGCCTCACAGTAAAGCTCCTCTGATATTTGCTGACAAAACTAGTTTTTACTAGAAGCAAAGAAAGGTGGTTTCTGGGGCTATGTTCGTCATCAGGAATGCTGCTGAGAGCGGTCTGGCCCAGGGCTAGAGCCCAGCGCTACCTTCCCATGGACGCTTAGAGTGATTTGATTCTTCCTCTCGTGTCTGGTTTCAGACTTTCCCCCCCAATAGGGTTTCCTGAACTGATGATCAGTGAGGTTCACCCTAAAAGTGTGGAAGAATATGTTAAGGGCGTAAAAACAAAACAAAAAGTAAAGCAGATAAAATAGTTTTTTTGGAAATATCCTGGCTTCTTAAAACTGCCTCTTTATAGTAAAGGTTATATCTTGGAAGTAGAGATGGACAAGTAAGAAAAATGAATAGTTCCTGCTTGAAAAAAACTTTAATGGAAAAAAACCCAAACCCCTTATGGACTGTCCTCTGGACTGTTATGCCCACTGTGAGGACCTGGGACGAATTCGTGACTCTGCCGAAGAAACCTAAGCTTGCTGCCCGGGGCTGCTGCTGAGACTGTGGGGCCAGCAGTGTGAGAAATGGGTAGTTCGATAGTTAGAAGCTGAAAAAGGAATGCCATAAAATAGAACTCTTTTATGTAAGCCAAAATGTTCAACACCATAATTCATTTTCAAGATTAAACATATTAGCACTTATTAGGATGAAGAAATGGCATCCTCACCAGTGGAGAAAAAAGCAGACTTTCCCCCAGAGCATTCTGCTACCACTCTAATTCTTGCTGTTGTGGGCCCAGTGGCTGGGTGTGCCTTTCTGCACTGAGGCGATCTGGTTCCCCTTCACCTAGCCCCAAGTCTGGGAGCTTCTCCTTTTCATAACACACCACCCTCCCCCCCAAGGCTGGTGAGTGCTTCTGATCCTCTGATCTGGGCTGTACTGTTTGGTGAGTTAAGAGCTAGTGGTTTTTAGAATGAGCTAATGTTAGACCAAACCTCAAAGACAGCCCCAGAGAGAGAAAGTCAGAAAACAAGGGATTTTATAAGCTACCTGGCGAGGTTTTAACATCTCATTTTATATTTGTTTTTGGTGGAGTGGGGGCTATTGTCAGTTCAGTTTGAGTTTCATTTAATAAGCCTGAGGTGAAGGCCCACAAGGACAGTGGAGGGGCGCTGGCTGCCCTAAGGAGATGGCATTGCCTTCCCCGCCCAGCACAAATTCATGTCTAGCATGCTACCAGAACTTCAGGAAACTTCAGCATTGAACAGTATACAGCTAACTACCCAGTTTCCTCATGTTACTCATTGAAAGTGTCAATGAGCCAAAAAATTCTGGGTTTTAATTATGGCTTTTCCACTCATGGCTGTGAGACCTCGGAGGAAGTACTAAACCTTTCTGAACCTGGCTCTTTTATGTGTGAAATGGAACCGCTTTCCTGGCGTCCAGCAGCCATGCCAACTCAACTGGTGTTCTGGGCACTGCTTAGCAGGGTCCTGAACGCTCTTCCCAGCCCCAGAGCTGCGCACCCGTCTAGCCTGCCTGTTCTGGGGCAGGTTCGCTGGGCCTTGGACCCCTGCTGCCCTTCTTTGGGCTGTATTAGCTCTTAAGGTCTGTCCCTCGTGTTTCCTCTCTGGACCATTTCATCTTGCGTTCTTTTCCTTTCTTTTGAATGTACCATTTTTTTACTAAAAAGGCCTTTAGGAGCTCTCCAGGGTAGAAACCAGGGTGACTTAAACCACCACCTCCAGGGTCCTCATGACTTCTTCAGGGAATCGCAGGTTGGGGACACGTGAGCGCATTAAAGACACCCACCATCTTGCCTCTGGCCTCTTTGCTTTCCTTTCCGGTCATGAGAACAGCCCAGCTCGTGTCCCTCTCTGGCCCACTCGGTGGCTGCTTGTCATTGCTGCATCTGGGGTTCCGGTGTCATTCTCTTCTTATTCCACTTTAGTAGATTTGTCCCATGTTTGTTCCCTGAAGTTATTTTGAATTACATTTTTATTCTTTTACAATTAGTTGGGGTATAAATCCAAAACAAATAAGGTACATAAGACCCCGGATTCACCATTTCATCACCCATCCTTGACATATGCATGATGGGGGTCGGAGGGTGTTCTGCTTGTTTTGTGCTCACCCATATCCCCATGTGAGTCCCTTTTGCTGTTACAGAAAGACTCAGAACAACTTTGTCAGTACAAAACATGTAATTCTGAAATGAGATGTTAATTGCTGTGTCTACTTTGCTGCTTCTTGACCCTCCATTTTCTTAGAATAAATTTCATTTTTTCTTCTGCCTCTGTAAACAAATCCTCTTTTTCTCCCAAACTGTAGTGTGAAATGGCTATCGGTGGTGACAGACAGAGAGACCAAGAAGTTAATTTCAAAGAATTGAGAGCAACAAAAATGAAGCCTGAAGTACTAAGTAGACACATTCCCGCGGGCCACATCCCTAAACCTGTCGTGTTGCCTGACTATGTGGCGTGAGTATCTGTCTAAACCTTCAGGATAGGAACTGAGAGATTCCATTTGGGCCTTTCATGTTCCTGTTTGTCTCCAAGTTAACCCTCTCTCTGCCTAAACTCATCTATATTTGAACAGTTGTTTGTTCCCTGGGAGATAGTGCATTGAATTGAAGGTGCAGCATGGTCTGAGGAATAAGCTAAGCTCATTTCCCCTTCAGCTTGTTGTAGTGACAAGTTATCACTTTCGTTAATTTCCCCCTAGAAAGTACCCTGTGATTCAGACGGATGATGAACGAGAACGCTACAAAGCTGTGTTCCAAGACCAGTTTTCCGAGTACAAAGAGCTCTCTGCAGAAGTTCAAGCCGTCTTGAGGAAGTTTGATGAGTTGGATGCAGTGATGAACAGGTTGCCACATCATTCGGGAAACCAGCAGGTCAGTGTCTACAGCTGCCTGGGAAGACTGAGAGTTAGGAAAGGAAAGATCTGACCTTTTTTAAAATGCAGACAAGCCATAACCACATGCACCTGCTGTCTGTCTAGGACAGTCACTTGAGGTCTTCAAGGTGACTGACTAGTCAAGGTTACAATTCAAATTATATAATTGAACGTCTTTGGCCTTCAATTGTTAAACAATATTTTGTTTTCTTATCTACATAAAGCATGCATTTAACAAAGATACATATATGAGTCAATCAGGGTCCCAATGGAGACAAATGGCACACGCAAACTAAGATATTTTGAGGAAGTTTTATTCACAGAGGAGTGGGTGGTGTGTCTAGGAGCCCCAAGGGGCCCAGCATTCTCCAGCAGCCAGTGATAGCTGAACGGGAGCCACTCCAGGCCCAGAGAGTGCAGTGCGGGAGGGTGCAGAGTGGGTCTGAAGCTGCAGGCGTGAGCTCCTGGGCGTCTGAGTCAGTCTGAGAAAGGTGACCTTGGCAGAGAGGAAAGCCAGGTGAGGAAGGCAGCGCTTTCCATAATGTTCTTTTTCTTTTTCTGTAAATGCCTTATTTCATATTTTATTCTTCACTTTTTAGCTAATGTACAGACTTTTTTATTGAAATACAATTCCCATGCCATGAAATTCACCCTTTTTAACTGTATAATTAGCGGATTTTAGTGTATTCACCAAGTCAAAGTCAAACAGCCATCACCACTCCCTAATTCCAGAACACTTCCATCACCCCATGAACAAGTAGCCCTTACTCCCAGTCCCACCTGTCTCCAGCCTTTGGCAAGTGCCAGTGTGCTTTCTGTCTATGGATTTGCTTCTTTCGAACCTTTCATATAAATGCAGTTATACAATGTGGCCTTTTGTGTCTGCCTTCTTTCACTTGGTATAATGTTTTCAAGTTTCATCTATATTGTGTTGTAGCAAGAATCTGTACTTCGTTCTTTTTCATAGAGTGACAATATCAGTTGATGGACATTTGGGTTGTTTCCACTTTTTGACTATTAGAATAATGCTGCTATGAACATTTGCATGTACTATCCTGTCCTTTTTAAAGAGGATGTATTAATTTAATCTACTACTTGTGTAATTAAAATTTTAAGAATTCACAACAGCATTTTAAAATAATTTCAAAAAGATGAATGTATGTTTTATATGATATAGATATATGTTTTATATTATATATATGCACACATATATATATTCTTTTAGATCCTTATAAGTTGGGCATCCTTATTTTAACCACAGACTTTTAAGTGTACATTTAAATCAGTTATACTTATGAGCTAGCTAAGCCAAGCATATTGCCCAATCCTGGAGCAATGGGATAATGTTGGCTAAGTGACACTAGTACCAGGAAGCAGGAAAAACCCAGCAACTACTATAGGTCAAGGGTCAATTAGTACCATTTGGAGAGCAAGCAAGGTCCATAGTTCCACAAAGGGCGACCACATTTACAGGCCCTCCAGGAACAAGCGGCCCAGGAGTCTGGATTAGCACAGGGTGGGAACCTCGAGCTGGTTGACAGACAGGATGCTGAGAAACCCAACTGAGACAGGTAGCTCTGAGCCTAGATCCAGTGGCCTCTGGTTTGAGGGCTTGGTGTGACTGGGCCAGGGCTCAGGCATGACAGTCTGCAGTTGGGGCTGAGAGACTGAGTCCTCCCCTGACATTTCCTACAGTAGTCATGTTCTCTGGTTTTTAACATGGGATGGCAAGTAAGTTGCCCAGTGACTGGGCCACACTTAGTCTCGGTGTCTCCCCCAGTCCTTATCTAAAGTAGAAATATTAATTGTATCACAAATGTTCACTTCTCTTTGGCCACAGGCGGAGCTTTGCCATGGGCAGGAGTCTGCCAGTAAGGCTCGCTCATTCCCCAGCATGTCCCCTAGGAGCCATGTCACAGCCCAGTGGGCTCGCTGGGAGACACAGGTTCTCCCACCAACCTGGTTGTGGCCCTTGAAAAATGAAACAGTCTCATGGCTTTTCTAAGCCCGTAAATTACCGGTATTGCTCGAAATCATTCCTCTGGTCCTCCCCCTCTTAAATTCAGTTTCTCACACAGACTCTAGCATAAGTTTTACCACTCATTCTGTGTGCGTCTCCAGCACAGCAGCCCTGGCCCCAGGCAGCTAGTTTGCTCCAGTCCAGGACTTGTTAACACAGGTGACAGCTGCATCGCCAGATTCATCTCTCTGCAGGCCACCTGTACCGCGCAAATGCTACTCATGGGTGTAGTATGTAAAAGACACTGAGGGATTAAAATGTATTGGGCGAAGCATGTGGGTAAGTGATAGAAAATGTTCTCAGGGGGCCCTGGCTGGTGGATTGGGTGCCGGCCTGCGAACCAAAGGATCGCCAGTTTGATTCCTAGTGAGGGTACATACCTGGGTTGCAGGCCAGGTCCCCAGTAGGGGGTGTGTGAGAAGCAACCACACATTGATGTGTCTCTTCTTCTCCTTCTCTCTCTAAAAATAAATAAATAAGTCCTTAAAAAAGAAAAAGAAAATGTTCTTAGGGGAAGATTTTAGAACGTTATAATTATAACATTTTGGTTTTTTATTTACTAGGTTTATAGTATCTAATGGTCTCTATAGCATAGGTTTCATGGATAAATGAAGGCATTGTTCTAGTCATCTGTTCCCTTTGGATAGGCCATCCAACCCCTTAACAAATTCCTTGTTTATTATAACATTAATTAGCTATTTTCAAAAACCGAATAGTTTCATCCTGTGAATCCCGATACCTAGTAACATGAAAAATAACTTATCAACAGGGGTGAAAATGATGCCTAATAATATTATTATTTATAGGTTTTTAAATAATAGGTTAATAAGTGATCCTTAATAATGTGATCATTATATGCCAGGCACTTTACAGGGATCATTTCAAAGACTTCTCGCATCCTGTGAGGTAGTCAGAGTTACTATTTCCATTTACCAATAAGGAGACTGTCTTGGGAGGAGTAAAGATCAAGGTCACAGAGCTGGCAGGCAGTGGCCCTGGGACCTGATTCTGGTTTCATGCAGGTGGGGCCTTCCTGCTGACCCCTCAGTCCCACCGCCTGGCCGATAGTAAGTCCTCAGACATCATCCAGTGAATCAGATTCTTGCATATGAATACTTTCGTTATAGTCTTAGGTAAAAATTGCTTTCTGTTCTGATTCCCAGTGTACTTTGAGACATTCTTGAGATTTGTGAATAAGTGCAAGTGTTTTAATTCAAGTATACATTTCTTAGGAACATGAGAGAATTTCAAGAATCCTTGAAGAGTTTAAGAAAAAAAAGAAGGTGAGTAAAACCATTTTCTTCAAAGTATATTCTTATCCAGGTGCAATGGAAACAACTGACAGACTTCAGATTCTTTTAGTGAAAGTACTGCTTTTTTTGAATTTCTTAAGATGCCCCGTGTTAGGGAACAGGGGTGCCTGCTGGACACCTTTTCTTCCTATCTCTGTTCTGATTATATTCTGCTGTGTCCTGGTTGAGCCACCGAGAGACATGAGCACTGATGCGGAACTTGCCACCCACATTTCCTTCAGAAACACGACCGTACTACTGTATCTGTTTCCAACTCCATCCTTAATGACACAAATCAGTAGAGGCCCAAGAGAGCCTTTATTAAACGTTTCTGTACTTACTTTTTTATGTATTTTATTTTATTTTTTTAAAGATTTTATTTATTTATTTATTTTTAGAGAGGGAGGGGAGGGGAAGAGAGAGAGAGAGAGAAACATCAATGTGCGGTTGCTGGGGGCCGTGGCCTGCAACCTAGGCATGTGCCCTGACTGGGAATCGAACCTGCGATGCTTTGATTTGCAGCCTGCGCTCAATCCACTGAGCTACGCCAGCCAGGGCACTTTTTTATGTATTTTAAACTACTAAAGTTAGCCTTGGCTGGTGTGGCTCAGTGGATTGAGTGCCCTTCTGTGAACCAAAGGGTCGCCAGTTCGATTCCCAGTTGGGGCACATGCCTAGGTTGTAGGCCAGGTCCCCAGTAGAGGGTGCATGAGAGGCAACCACACATTAATGTTTCTCTCCCTCTCTTTCTCCTTCCCTTCCCCTCTCTAAAAACAAATAATAAAATCTTAGAAAAAATAAACCACTAAAGTTAAAGTTGCCTTTCTCAAATTTGCTGTGAACCTAAAACTATTCTAAAAAATAAAGTCTATTAAAAATTGGTTTTCTTACAAGGCACATTTTGAAATCTGCTGCAGGAGAATCTTGTAAGAAGGGTCATTTTCTGGGTGATAATGTATGTGTCTGTGTTTTGGGGTTTTCTTGTTGAGGAGGCAGAGACTGATAGAACAACTGTGTTTCTTTTTTAGGATCCTACATTTCTGGAAAAAAAAGAACGCTGTGATTATCTAAAGAATAAACTTTCTCACATAAAGGAAAGAATTCAAGAATATGATAAAGTGATGAATTGGGATGTTCAAAGTTATTCTTAAACCTTATTTGAAACCACTCTTTTATATGAAACTTCATATTTATTTACTGTCTTTTTTATGTTTCTGTGATAAAGAAGCAAGCTCTTCCTGAATCAGCCTCTACTTGGTTTAGCTGGAATGCAGTGTTAAAACAGTATGATTTCACCTCAGCATTTCAGAAAAACAAATTTACTAAGGGCCTTTACTAAGCATGGAGGAAACTCTGTATTCATCTGTGTATGGTTTATGTTGAAATTAAAAGTGATTTAAAAAAAAAATGATTTCGAGATCACATTCTCAGGTGTGAGAGCAAATAGAGTATCAGTTCTAGTGCTGAGATGGATTGATTCCGGTGCTGTAGAGTATTAATTTTTACCTTTTTGACTCAGGCGGGTTCCTAAGATTTTCTAGGACAAACTTCCCTTCCTGGCCACAGCTGTCATTGTTTTCCCTTGAAAGGGGTTTGAATGCAAGATAAACATTTTCAAGCCTGATGGTCTTGGGCAAGTGGTTTAATCTCTGTGCCTATTTCTTCGTCTGTAAAACACAGGTGATAATAGTGCCTACCTCATAGGGGCGTTAGGAGGATTAAATGAGTTAGTATTTGTGAAGTACTTAGAGTCTGGCACCTTGTTAGCACTATGCGGTTGTTTGTGAAATCTCTAGGAAAACGAACGTGAGGTGAATAAACTACCTAGAATGTCTCAAGGAAAGGTCCTTAATGAGCAAGCCTGACCAGCTAACCAAGAGGCCATGTGTCTCATGACCTTCTCTCCTGTGCTGTTAGTAACTAAGCAGATGTTTCCCAGTGGTTTTGTGCCCACTGGGGTCCAACCAGACTTCTGGTCTTTAACCAGTGTCACTGTGCACACACGTCCACAGCCCAGCCCTTCCTGTTCACGGCGCGTCGCGTAGGACTGTGTGGGTGTCGTTACCTCTTCTCTCTCATTTGGACGTTTATCCTCAGGCCCCATGATGTTGCCTTTACTTAGAATCCCCCTCCCCCCCATTTCGTTTATTGGGATGCTTCATCTTCCCAAGAATTACCTTCGCTTTGGGGCTTTAGTCAAGACAAATGTTTTATTAGTATGAATAATGAACTGCCTTAAAAGTTTTTTTTTTTTTTTAAATCATTGCTACCAGGTCCTGTTCAGCAGCATCTATTTTGTAATTTCCCAGAGTTAGAAATAAATTTCTGCTTAATATAGCTGCCATTCAAACAATTGCTCTTCAAAGAATTTTCTCAAGTGAAACCACAGAAAAGCATGGAAAAGCAGAGGGTTAAGTGTGGGTTCCTGAATGAATCTCCTGGTTTTCCTTTGTCAGTGAAATCTTACTGTGTGTTGTTAGTGTTTTGATACCATGGTCCTCTGACTGCTCAGCGCCCTAAGAGTCTTGAGGAGTGAGACCTAGGGCAGCGTGAGGCCCCTCCTGGAAGCCCACTGCAGTTAGAACAGCTTCACTTTCTGTTTTATGCAGTGGGCCCCATACTCACATTCATTTAAGAATACCAATGCTTTAAAAAAAAGATAAAATAATTCCATTTTGGTAGACTGTAAAGAGTCAGATTAATATCAAAATGAATTGTTAAGGAAATTTAACTCTGTAAAATTTGATTCTATTATAATTGTAAATGTTATTTTTCCAAAACCAATGTTGTAACACTGGACTTAAGTTTTTTTTATGTCAGTATCTAGGCATATTAAAATTTTAGTTGTTTTGCTGTTCTAGCATTCCTGTGTTGACTGGGCGTGTTCTTGCAAATATTTAACATTATCATAAAATAAACTAGAAAATCATTGAAAACCTGTAGGTCATGACATTCAGGTGGCTATTTTCCCCTCCCCCGTTATTTGTAAGAATTCTAAGTCAAGGCCACTGTGTTGCTTTCCACAGGCTGCCGTCACAAAGTACCACAAGTCGAGTGGCTTAAAACCACAGCAGTGCACTGGCTCAGTTTTGCAGGCTAGAAGCCTGACTCACAGTGTCAGCAGGGCCCAGCTCCCTGGGGAGGATCCTGCCTAGCCTCCGGTGGTTTCCTGGCAATCTTTGGTGTGTCATGGCTTGTATATGTATCACCTAAATCCTCTGTCTTCACACAACTGTCTTCTTGTAGGGACACCAGTCATACTGGGTTAGTGACTCACCCTCAGTAGGATGACCTCATCTTTTTTTTCAAGTCAGCGAGTATTTATTCAGTTCAATATAACAAGCAAACTGGTTACGAACCATTATTATTTTTCAAATGCCTCAAATATAATGGAATTGTTGAAAAATGTTTTCTATTTACAAAAGTAGTACATGCAAATCGTAGGAACTTTTGGAAAAGCAGAGTGTAAAGGAAAATTTTAAGTGCCAATAATCTCACTGCTTAGAGGTAGCTACTGTTAATATTTGATATATTTCCTCCTCTTTGTCTATGCAATTTTTTTCCCCATCACCATTTATCCCTCCCATACCCTCTTCCACCTCCACCCCCTCTCCTCCCCTGGATGACCTCATCGTAACTGATTACACCTGCAAAGACCCTGTTTCCAAATAACATCACATTCTCAGGTACCAGAGGTTAGGTATTCAACATACCTTTTGGGGATGAGGGGACACAATTCAACCCATAACAGCCACATTTTGCAAGGTGTGATTCAAAAGCAAAGATAATTCCCTGTGCATTTTTTCCCTCCACCTGATTTGAACATATATTCTAATTTGAAACGTAGTAAGAGAATATGTCAGTATGTCGGAAACTTGGAAAGAGGAAAGCATATGTTCTTCACTTGTTCTTGCGTTTGCTGTTTATGTGCCAGATGCTTTCATTGAACAGGTGGCATTGTAGCATTGAAGATATAGTGGCAAACAGACAGAGACCTCGCAGCTACTGTCTAACAGGAGGTCTGAAGGGAAGACGAGATGTACACATTTTTTTTTTAAAGATTTTATTTTTTTATTTTTAGAGAGGGAAGGGAGAGGGGGAGAAAGGAGAGAGAGAGAGACATCAATGTGCGGTTGCCGGACATGGCCTGCAACCTACCTGACTGGGAATCGAACGTGCGACGCCTGGTTCGCAGTCCGCGCTCAATCCACTAAGCTACACCAGCCAGGGCGAGATGTACACATTTTTATGTGCATTTCTACAAATGGTGTGCGTAATAAGCCTGATACTGAGATGCACCAGTGTTCAAAAGATAAACAATATAAGAAAAATCTGTAATTTTTTCTGACTCTCGTCTATCTAAAAGAAAAAAATTATTGTGGAAAAAATTTTAAAGGGAGAAAAAAGAAAAATGAGTAAAAAAGCTTAGTAAATAAAAGTCCTGCCATATCAGTTTCTCTCCCTGGTGATACATACTGTTTGGAGCACATCCTTCCAGTCTGTGTGTGGTACATACAATTATTTTAAAATTGCCTACTTTAATACTTTAAATGTGTTTTTTCTAAAAAGAGGGCTAGGGAGGCTGCACCAGCCTGTGGTGGGGAAGCAGGGAGAGTCACGGGTGGGAAGGATAGCCAGCCCTGTGGACCGAGAATGGGGGCTTCCGGGCTCACTGCAACCAAGGCTCCATCTCCTGCTGAGAGAGCTTGACAGGTGAACTTCCAGCATCAGCTTCCTTATCTGGGGATAAATAATATGGCCTGATGAAATTGTTGTGAAAAATGTACATTAAATACCAGGACGATACTTGCTTAGTAAGGGGTGCCTGGATATTCAAATACTGTTTTCATTGAGTTAGATAATGAGCTGACTACTTTAAAGGTAGAATATCAGAATGACTATTTAATAACAATGACAAAAGGCTTTTTCAGAAAGTATATAGGTAATGCATTTATTATAGAAAATGAAGATGAGCTTATAGTCTTCCAAATACACACAAATAAAGTTACCCATTATTCTACAACCCCCCACCCATGATAGCCACTGTTAATATTTTGGAACATAGCCTTCCATTCTTACCTTAGGTTTATACAGGGTGGGGCAAAATTAGGTTTACAGTTTGTATGGAAAATAATACAATAATAATATAAGAATAAACTCTCTAGTACTCATAAACATACTTTTGCCCCACCCTATATTTATATAAGCATGTTATAGGAAAAAAGTCTTGGTATTAACAAAATATTTTTTAGTTATATAGTATGGTGTGTTTTGTGTTTTAAACAAGAAATAATAAAACTGATTTTTTCTGAATTTAGAGTTTTTATTTCATTTTAATGCAATTTAGTTACATTACTTTTTTAAAGTTATTGATGTTCCTGTCATATGGTGAAAAAAGGAAGGAATAGGTGTAGGTTTAAGCCTCCCTCAGCTCCCCTGAGCAGTGGGGGCAGATGAAATAAAAGTATCTGAAGTCATACTGTAAACCACAAAGTCCTATAAAAATCCTCACATTTGGTTCCACGTGCTTTGTTCTGATGTAATCAGTAAGAGCCTTTCACTAGTTGAAGTACAGTTCATTATTGATAACTTGAGCTGTTAATGAGTGTCTGTTATGTCATTAGGGCTTCTCTGGGGGTCTGTATGTTCTGGTACAGGCTACTGGCTACAGAATGGCATCGACACGTTCTGATTACATTTCCATCTCCATTTCAACTGATTGACTTGCTGGAGCCACAGGGTCCAGTGCCAGTGTGAAAGCAGGAAACAGAGGAGGATTGGGAACAGCATTTCCCAATTAACAGGACACAGATTTGGCACTTTACTTTCTTCTTTATTAAGCGGGGCGGGGGGGAGGTCCCCAGATATAAGGAGCTTATTGTGCATTCTACCTCGAGGTATGTAAAGATTTAATTCTGTTTGCCCTGTAAAGTGATTTGTTTAATGGATGCACTTGCTTTGGAGGAACTAATGTTACTAAACTTACCAAGACAGGAAGAATTGTAAGTAGCATACAAGGTTGCTCTTTTTACACAAAGGAAAAGGTTTTGTGTTACCAATTAAAACAATAAGCATTTGTAATGGTCGTTTTGTAGGGAACTTGGGGAGGAGAGTTTAGCAGTCAGGATTCTTAGTTATAAGCCACAGAAAGCTGAGCTGTGTGAGCTAAGAATTTATTACCATCTACTGTCCAGATTGCAGAATTGTTGGGTGGGCTGGAGAACTGAGCTAGAGGCTTTGCAGCAGGAGCGGTGTCCTAAATAGCACCTGAGATCCCGTCTGATGAGAACAGCTCTCCTGCGATCCTCAGTGCACCAAATACACCACCAGCCCTGCCATCCTGCGATGCCGGTGCCCTTGTGACTCAGATTCAGGTGACTCAGTGAGAAGTGTTTTGACAGACCCCTAGGTTGCTTGCCAGATTCATCACTTGGGGGAATTCCCAAAGCATGGAGAGATTTAGATGCTGAGAGCCAGAAAGAAAACAAATAGCACCTACAGAACAGTAGTTGTCCTAATTGCAAGTGTAGTCAGGGATTTATCCTATTCAGTTGTAAATAGGCTGGATATACAAGTGACAGCCAAAGACAGAATATCTTTAACCTTAGTGCTTCTGGTGTGAAGAAAGAAGGCAGGAAGGGTCCCCACTAATGTCCTAGACATAGGAAATGGGCTCCTGTCTCCAGGATTGAGATTCAAAAAACATTATCACCCTTAAGCAATGCAATAGAATAATTTCCTATACCTCTAAATGTTTATCAAAAGGCATGTACAAGGTGGTTTCCAGCAGCTTTACTCATAATAGCCCCAAACTGGCAATAACCCAAATGACCATCAACAGTGGAATTGTAGAAATGAGAAATTGTGGTAAAGTCATAAATACTATAGAGCAATAAAAAAAAGATGAATTGCCGTTACAAAACCTAACAGTGCTGAACAGAAACCAGATGCACGTGCATGCGGGCACAGTGACGGTGACTGAGAACAGCGCTACTTTCGGGAGGGCCCATGATTGGCAAGGAGGGGGCACGAGGCAGCCTTCTGGGGCGTGGAGATGGCCCGCGCTGTGCCGGATGGCAGTTACATGAGTATACGCATATTTCAGTATGCACTTCACTCTGTCCTTGAGATTAGTTCACTTACACACTTAAATGTGCCTGTGTCAATAGAAAAGTTAATTTCTGATGGTAGAATTCAGAATAGAAGTTATTTCTGAGAGATGGTTATTGGCTAGAAAGGGGCACAAGGGAGCCTTTTTAGGTGATTTTCCTTGATCTGGTTGATTACCTGGGTATACTCACCAAGACAAACACTTAAAATTAGTGCCTTTTACTGTATATATGTGATATCTCAATTTTTAATAATCATAGGTATATTTTAAGGAAAGTATGTCCCTAGTTTAAAACAATGTAAATTTAGGGACACAGTCCTTTCAGAAATTGAGAACTGCCTTGCGTGCTAGTGGTCTTTGGGAAAAAAATTATAAAGTTATGGCTAGGGCAACACAACAATCTTACAATTGTTGGTTTAATGGCTCATATTTGAAACCCAAGATTGTTTGTGACTTTGAACCAAACCCCCATCTAAGACGGTAGATTGTAACCATTTTCCTCCCAAACATAAAGTCGGCAAGAGAATGAACCTGCTGTGGCTGATGTGGCTCAGTGGATTAAGTGCTGGCCTGCAAACTGCAAGTTCACCTGTTCGATTCCCAGTCAGGGCACATACCTGGGTTGCAGGCCAGGTCCCCAGTTGGAGGAGGCAACTGATCACATTGGTGTTTCTCTTTCTCTCTCTCTCTCTCTTCCTCCCTTCCTCCCTTTCCTGCTCTCTAAAAATAAATAAATAAAATCTTAAAAAAAAAGAACGAACCTGAAGATTATTTATACCTGTTCAAACGCATTTACTCTAGTGTTGCATTCAGGCCTATGAATTCTCTTTGTGCGTAGGGCAGGAGGCTGTGAGACAGATGAGGAAAATTTTGTCTGTGAAAAACAGCAGCCCAGCCCCTGTTTAAATCTTGTTTGTGATCTGGAAGCCCGCCAATGTTGTTAAGAGTCAAGGGTACTCCAGGGATTGTTACTGCCGAAGGGCAAACCTGAGTGAAACCATGGGACCAAGCTATGCAGAACCACTTTCACAAGTATTTGGAAGGTGCCTGCCATGTGATTCAGCTGAAACAGGCTGGTGGAAATGGTCTGTTGCTCTTCATATAAACAATAGTGGTATCCGGGAGTTTCTTAGAAACCCTTGGGATTAAGGGTTTAAAATCAGATTATGGAGAAAGGACATATTGCAAGAATGTTACTGTAGGCATCCAATGTCAATACGCCCTATATCAGTGAGTGATTCGTCATGAGTCACTTTCATAGTGCCACTGTTTCCCTATAGGTTACACCTTGATTCTATTGTCATGATGAGGAATTGGTACTGAATGGTTAGCCTATAGTAATTCCTCTTTGTCTTTGTGACATTCAAGTCCTCAGCAGCTCACATCTAAGCTGGAATGGCCACATAGCTGGTTTTCCCATCTCCATTTTTTTTCTATTTTGTGATGTAAGTGGGACACAGATGGGCCTCTCCTACATGCAAAGCAGATGCTTTGTGTATACTACTTATGAGGCCATGTTTTTCTCTTTCATAGAAGTCATTGGTGTACCATAGGTCCATAAACTTTGTTAGAAGCTGTGTAGTGGAGTGGTTAATACTGCTTCTGGAACCAGACTGTCTGGGTGCAAATCCTGACCATGCCACTTCCTAGCTGTGTAACCTCAAACTAGTTCCTCCACCTCTTTGTGCCTTAAGTTCCTATTGTATTATATAATGCAAAATATATCACCTTCCCCCTAAAGATTTTGTGAAGATTTAAGTGAGCTAAAACATGTAAAACACTTAAAGCTGTATCTTAGCACACAGTGTCATAGCAAACATTCACAAATTATTAATAAAATACAAGGTCTGTCCACAAAGTATCCAGCCATGTAATATGAAAAATAGAGACATTTATTAAAGAAGATATAAGCTACCAGAAACATTATACATAGAGCAATGATGCCTCAGTCCCCTTCAAAATAGGTACCTTGGGACCTCACACAGTTCTCCTAATCACTATCAGCTGCCCCTGTTGCTCTTCATATAAACAATGGTGGTATCTGGGAGTTTCTTAGAAACCAGAATTTTCCTGAATCTTGTGGACAGTCTGAAATCTCTTTTTCCTGAATCTTGTGGACAGTCTGAAATCTCTTCCCTCTCAAAGGTTATTTTAGTTTTGGAAAAAAACCAGAAATCACAGGTTGCCAAATCTGAGCTGTAGGGGGCCCAAGTCACCTGGGTGATTTGATGTTTTGCCAAAAAACTTTGCATGAGTCGTGATGCATGAGCAGGCACATTGTTGTGATGAAGCTGCCAATCACCAGTTGCCTATAGCTGTGACTTTCTAAATCATTAGAATAGTTTCTGTGGATGAATGTTCACGGTTAATGCAAAATTTGATGCAGATTTATTGCTCTACTCACTCAGACATTTTGAATGTGACAGCCACACAGTACACATGCTCACTTAATGGTGTCTACCACCCCCAATGACTAGTACAATGAAATCATTGTTCATGCACATGCGTTCCAGTCCACTCTCCTTGGCTGCCAGGTTACACTGATGTCATGCAAATTGTTCTCGTTCCATTGACGATGATTGCACTTTTTCCAGAGAGACCTCGTATGCTTTTATTCTAACGGTGTTGTGTTTATGCCAGTGAACTCTTTTTGCTTGTGCTAGGGTGGGAGGCCGAAGAATATATGACAGGTAAGGAAAATGCTGGGTTCCTTTTTCCTAATTTAAGTATTTTATGGTTTATGCTATTACCAGTTGTCCCAATTTTTCCCCACTTTGCTCACTTCCAACCAGCCCCGCCCCCAGTCTCACAGTCAGTCCCCACACCGTTTTCCATGTCCATAGGTCATTCATATATGTCCTATGACTAATGCCTTCACCTTCTTTCAACCAGCCCCCACCTCTCCACACTACTCTTACAGCTATCAGTCTGTGCCATATTTCTATGCCTCTACTCCCATTTTGCTTAGTTTATTTTGTTCCTAAGATTCCACTTATGCATATAAGTGAGATCGTATGGTATTTGTCTTTCACCAACTGGCTTATTTCACTTAGCATAATAGTCTTCATTTCCATCCATGCTGTCGCAAAAGGTAAGAGTTCCTTCATATTTACTGCTGCATAGTATTCCATTGTGTGAGCGTACCACAGTGTTTGTTAGTAATGTGGGGGAGACACCAGCCCTTCCCTATTTTATGGTATAGTCATACAGCAGACTGCTACAGAGCAATGAGAAAGAATGAATCACTGCTACTATGACACAATACTGAATAAAAGCCGGACAAGGGTAAATACTAGACACTCCCATTTATATAAAGCCCCAAAACAGGCCAAACAAAGCAATGATGATATAAGTCAGAAGAGGATTGTCTTTCTTTCTCTTCCTGAAGCCCACTGCCTTCAATTCCAAACTGCCAGAGTAGAGACCATGACGCCCTCATTTGTGTGAGTCCCCTTGGGCCTTTGAAGTGGTGGACCTGGTGATCAGGATCACCAGGGACATGGTTATTAATTGAAATTTCTAGTTCCCTCTCTGGGATTTTTTCACCAGTCTGGAGTGGGGGCAAGGAATTTGTATTTATGTCCAGCCCATGGGATAGCCAGGGAAAAGACCCAGGGAACAAATACTCCAACCTCCTTCTCTTTCCATGTCCCGGTGGTATCTCCCATTGGCTGAACCCAATCAGAAGGCAGAGGTAAGGAGCCTGGTGAGGTAACCTACCCAGGTCGGCTTTGTGGGTCAGAGTAGATCCAGGGGAAGACATCCAGCAACCGTGTTAACTCACTGAATCCCAATCAACATCAACGCTATGAAAGCTATTCTTAGCCCATATTACAATTGAGGAAATTGGGGCCCAGAGGCAGGTCCTGAATTTCCCACACAAACAATGCTCACTTCTACCTACAGGGCATTAGTCTTAACAGGGTTTGCATGGAAGCCCTTATGGCCTGGAGCTTATTTCACTCTTCGCCCTTCGCATCCTCACCCTTTCTTCTCCTGTACCACTTATAGTCAGAGCTGCAGAGGCCGCCATTCATTGCTCTCCTGGTTCCATAAATGTATGGAGTGCTGGAGTCAGGGAGTTAAAGATGTCATCCAGCTCCCTCACATTACAGAACGATTGGCAGCCCGAATCTACTTCCCGTATTCACTTTGCATTCCCTGGCTGCACTGTACGCTGCAGGAGGGCAGAAACCAAGTCTCTCACACTATCTCTGTCTTCCACACTCCTCAGCAGAGTGGAACACATCACCGATACTCAACAAACTCATGTTAGTTTGGTTAATTATTATTATTTGAATAACAGATGGATTATTTTAGCATTGAAATTATCTTGCTGAATATAAGAGAGAAAAACAAACATCCTCATCCATAGCTGTTGAGAGTAGAAGTTGGTAAACCGTGTAACTGTCCATTGCCAAAATGTCAAAAAGTAATGCAATTCTTTAAAAAAGCAGCATGTTCTCACTTGGCAATCTCACTTCTAGGAGTTCACCCAAGGACAAATTCATAGGCGTGTGCAATGATATTTATGGATATGTGTTCTTCTCGGTGTTTATAATAGTGAGCGTACGAATGTGCACACATTGTGCACAACCAACACACAATTGTCCTACAGGGAGTCCAGGAAGACGAACTGCAACCTCTGTAAGAAATCAGCCCCAAACACTGAGGACTTGATGAATAACAACCAATTTGGGGCTGAATATCAGCCAGAATAACTGGCTATTATTCATCAAGTTGTTAACCCTTTCCCATACCTTCCAATTTGGGAGCAGAGAAAGCCAAATGTGCTCCCCTAACCATTCGCATAATGCTCATGTCTAGTTAGCCCACCTCCAGCTCCCCTGCCAGCAACCCTCACTCAGAGCCTGCCTGCAGCCTTTATTTTCTTTCCATATATCAAGCCTTTCAACTCCCCTTCCTGCCTTTGAGTCTGCCAAATGCATGCTTCTTTCTCGCAGCCAGCTTTGCATAAATAATTTTTGCTGGTTCTCATGTGGGTGGCCTTCATTTATTTCTACAACTGGAAACAACCAAAAGGTTTGAGAACAGAAAATTTAAATAACTTATGGTATATCTATATGATGGAATGTTATGCAGTGATCAAAAATCAAATTCTGCCTTGACTGGTGTAGCTCAGTGGATTGTGTGCAGGCTGTGAACCAAAACGTTGCCGGTTCAATTCCCAGTCAGGGCACACGCCTGGGTTGCGGGCCAGGTCCCCAGTAGGGGACACGAGAGAGGCAACCACACCTTGATATTTCTCTCCCTCTCTTTCTCCTTCTCTTCCCCTCTCTCTAAAAATAAATAAATGAAATCTTTTAAAAAGAAATCAAGTTCTGCCTTGACCCATGTGGCTTAATTGGTTGGGAGTTATCCCACAATGCAAAAGGTCACCAGTTTGATTCCCTGTCAGGGAACATGCCTGGGTTGTGGGTTCTGTCCCTGGTCAGGTGCATATGAGAGGCAACCAATTGATGTTTCTCTCTAGCTTCAATGTTCTCTCCCTTTCTTTCTCCCTACCCTACCCTCTATAAATATTAATAAATAAAATGTTTTTAAAAAATCAAATTCTTTAAAGAAAATAAAGTCAATTGGTAAAATGCTTATGAAATAATATCAGGTGGAAAAAGAAGGAAGCATAGTTATAGATACAGTATGATGTATATACAATTATATATTTCTTATATATTATATGTATTAGAGATATGCTTACATATTTCTTGTGCACACCACAGAAAAAATAATTTAAGGAAATCCACCAAAGTGCTAACAGTTGTTTTCTCTGGGTTGGTGACACTATGTATTATTTTTGCACCTTGAATATGTATGTATTTTGCAATAAAAAATTTCAGGTTAAAAAATATACCTTCAGTTTTAACATGCTTATGAAGAATTTGTGATTACAAACTAGATAACTAACATCTTCCCTACCCCTTCCCTCGGTGGTTCCCCAGTTATAGAACTTTTATATCTCTTAAAAAGAAAAAACACACCCAGTCAGGGTGTTTTTTCTTTTTCTTTTTTTATTGTGGTAAAATACACATAAAATTTACCATCTAAAGTGTACAATTCACCCTGTCTGGTGTGGCCCAGAGGATGGAGTGCCAGCCTGAGAGCCAAAGGGTCACTAATTCAATTCCCACTCAGGGCACATTCCTGGGTTGCAGGCCAGGTCCCCAGTAGGGGGCGAGTGAGAGGTCACCACACAGTGATGTTTCTCTCCCTCTCTTTCTCCCTCCTTTCCCCTCTCTAAAAATAAACAAATAAAGTCTAAAAAATAGAAAGTAAAAAAATCACATCTCTTCACAATAGTATGCAAAAAATTTATTATCTGGCCCTTACCACTCCAACACATCACTTTAAAAAAAAAATAAAGTGTACGATTCCTTGACATTAAGTCTGTTCACAATGTTGTGTGACAATCACAACTATTCATTTTCAGAATTTTTTCATCATCCAAGACAGAAGCTCTGTACCCATTAAACTATAACTCCTCATTCATGTTTTCCCCACAGTCCCCGGTTACTTCCATTCTATTTTGTCTCATAGGTGTGAATTCTATATGCCTCATACAAGTAGAATCATACAACATTTGTCCTTTTGTGTCTGGCTTATCTCACTTGGCATAACTTTTTCAAGATTCACCCCTATTGTAGCATGTGTCAGTACTGACTTCCTTTTTATGGCTGAATATATTACATTATATGTATATATCTTACTTTTCTTATCCATTCATCTTTTGATGGACACTTGGGTTGTCTCCATCTTTTGAATATTGTGAATAATGCTGCCGTTGAAACAGCACAGGAGCCCAAGGATGCCAGGGGCTAGAAGAAACACCAGATAAGCTAAGCACAAGAGAGTCACTACCCCAAACAGAATACAGTGTACGGATGATGTGTTGTAAAATTGTGCACTTGAAGCCTGTATAATTTTGTTAGCCAGTGTCAACCCAATAAATTCAATGAAAAGGAAAAAAAAGAATGTCACCACTCTTCCACTCCTTGCCCAAGAGTGCAGAAGTAGCCTTTCTTATCTCCTTTCTAACTGCTTACTTTCTTGCAGATGTCAAACCAATAGTTGCTAAGCAACCTGACAGAAAGAAGAAAGTAGCTCAACGCTGACATGGAAAATTCCAAAAGCCCGCCTTTTCCAGAATGCCTGCCTTGTCCCCAGCTTATAAAAGCAGCCAAGCAGAACCTTGGCTGGTGTGGCTCAGTGGACTGAGTGCCAGCTGTGAACGAAAAGTTCGCTGGTTCAATTCCCAGTCAGGGTCCATGCCTGGGTTGTGGACTGGGTCCCCAGTTGGGAACATTCAAGAGGCAACCGATGAATATTTCTCCCCAAAGAAACACTGGTGTTTCTTTCCCTTTCTTTTTCCCCTCCCTTCCTCTTTTTAAAAAATAAGTAAATAAAATGTTTTAAAAAATAAAATAAAAGAAGCCAAGCATAGCCAGCCTCTGAGTCAGAGCCATTTCACAAGACCTTCCTTTCCTCTGTGCTGCCTCCATTGTGCTCAAGTGTAAGCTTAATAAAATCTGGAACTTTCTCTTCAGTTTCCTCTTGATTTTTATCTTGGGGAACTGAAGAACCCCAATGCCAGTAACGTTATGAATGTGATACCTGTTTGAGTCTCTGCTTTGAATTCTTTGGAGTATATACTAAGGAGTGAAATTTCTGGGTCATATGGTAATTCTATATTGAACTTCTTGAGCAACCGCCAAACTGTCTTCGACAGTGGCTATACCATTTTACATTTCCATCAGCAATGCGTGACGGCTTCAATGTCTCGACATTCTCACCAATAGTTGTTATTTTCTGTCTTTTTTGAAAAGAGCCATCCTGATGAGTGTGAAGTGATGCCTCATTATGGTTCGGACCTGTGTTTCCCTAATGATTAGTGGTGCTGAGCATCTTTTCACGTGTTCATTGCTCATGTGTATATCTTCTGCAGAAAAATGTCTATTCAAGTCCTTTGCCCATGTTTTAATTGGGTTATTTCTTGTTGTTGAGTTGTAAGAGTTCTTTTTGTATTCTGTATTTGATCTAGTTTTGGCTAAATCCATCTCTTTAATCATCAAAAGACATATGAATATAGGCTCCAGAATAATCTGAACTAAATTTTCTTCAGAAGAAAAACTAATACGAACCCTGGTCAGGGTACATACAAGAATCAATCAATGGCTCTGGCTGGTGTGGCTCACACACCACTGGTGGGATTCAGTGCTGGCCTATGAACCAGAAGGTCACAGGTTAGATTCTTGTTCAGGGCACATGCCCCAGTTGGGGGCATTCGAGAGGCAACCAATCAATGTTTCTCTCTCTCTCTTCTTCCCTCCCTTCCCCCTCTATAAAAAAATAAATGAATGAAAGTTTTTAAAAAGAGTCAAACCATGAATGCATAAATAAGTAGAACAAATCTATACCTCTCTTTCCCTCCTTCTGTCGCTCTCAAATCAATAAAAAAATTTATATTAAAACAAACCCCCCAGCCCTGGGTGGTGTTGCTCAGTGGACTGAGCATCAGACTGAGAACCAAAATGTCACAGTTTGATTCACCTGTCAGGGCACATGCCTGGGTTGCAGGCCAGGTTTCTGGTTGGGGGTGCGAGAGGCAACCAGTCGATGTATCTCTCACACATCAATGTTTCTCTCCCTGTCTTTCTCCTTCTCTTCCCATCTCTCTAAAAATAAATAAATAAACTTAAAAAAAAACTTTAAAAATTTTAAAAGAAAATAAAACAAGGCACCCAATTATGTTTTTTTTACCCCCAGAGCTGGTTTTAGAAATACTGTTTTGTGGAAATACTGCAGGTGGCAAAGTTATTTTAAGAGGCTTTCTAAATATTTACTTTCATGCTGTAACCTTTGCCTTGCTTGTAGTCTAGTTTAAGCCTTTAGACTGAAGAGAAGATACAAGCATTTAAGTTTTGAGATTGTTATGTAAATATAGTAAGTAACTGGAGCCCCATGCTAACAAAATTGAGTTTCCAAAATAGCAACATAAAAATTGATTATATCTAATTTTAGGAATAAGTAGAAAATTAAACAAATAGAAATCACTTTTTATCTAGTATGTAATTATAATTATTCAACATATATTACAAATAAGAGGAGGAAACATTATCTAAAAATTCTACCAAAGCCAGCTAGTAAGTCCTTTAAAAATATGAATAAATAACTTTTAAATTTCTGGGTTTTATTAATCAATAAAATAGCTTTTTTAAAAAAACCTAAATCATATTATATATTTTAAAATATTTTTTAAAATTTATTGTTAGAGGGAGGGGAATGGAAGGAGAGTGGAAAACATCGATGCGTGGTTGCCTCTCACACACCCCATACTGGGGACCTGGCCTGCAACCCAGGCATGTGTCCTGACTGGGAATCGAACCAGCAACCCTTTGAGTTGTAGGCCCATGCTCAATCCACTGAGCTAAACCAGCCAGGGCCACATTTTATATTTTAAAATTATATATGTGCATATGTAATATGTAGATTCAATTTACTATATTATATTGTATAAAATATATAATTTAATAGAGAGAAAAGTAGTGTGGGTTTTTTTCTTATCAAAAAAAATAAAAGAGGACAGGGAGTAAATATTTTCTTATTAAATTGTTGCCTGGAATTAAGCTGAGAAGTGGAAAAAGGTTTGTAAATGTTTGTTTTTGTTTCCATTGAAAAATCCAAACTTTGTTGCTTTGCCAGCTCTGAAAGTCCGACTTTTCTTTTCTGAGGGGCTAGGGTGGAGCCCGTTGGTGGGTATATACGGCCAGCCAGTTCAAAAGACCCAGAGGGGTGTTATTTCCTTTTCTTCACAAGTTTAAAAATCTGTGGATGGCTAAAAGTAGTCTCCAAGGATAAGGAGGGGATGTGACCTCATGACTCTTAGTAATTTAGTAACCAGATCAATTGAAGCCCTAGGTTAAGTTCATCGTTACTTTTAATCCAGGAAGGGGAAAGGTAAAGAGTCTGTGCTCCGATTTGCGGCTCAGTTTCTAAGGACACGACCTATGAACCCAGTCTGAGGTGCTCTTTACCAGGAAATGACTCTGCAGTGGGGTCAGATCTATTTTTTCTTCCTGAAGCTTGCTTCTAGATTTTGGAATTGCCCTCCCAGTGAGAAGGCTCTAAATTAGGAAGGGCACCCCACCCACATGAAGAAAACACTCGCATATAAACTGTGTCCTGTTTTCCTCTCAGAAACCTGTGCTCATCCTTGACGCTCCCCGACATGCAATCCATTGCCGGGTTTTACGTCCTACGTATCTCTCGAAACCCTTGTGTGCAGGGACCTTCCATCCTTTCCCACGACAGATTTATCACCGTCTGCTGTGTACCAGACTGTGCTAGCTACTGGCGATACAGCAGGGAACCAAACTCCGGTCCTGTCCGGATATCAGACCATACACATCTTAAAGCCCGAATTCTTGAAATTATGGCTGAACAATCCTGTCGGTGTAAATAAGCATCATTAAAGCTACATGGTTAGCAAAGTAAAACATCACGTTAATAATAATGAAGCTAAACTAACGATGAGATTTAAAAGAAAAAGCCAACCTAATACTTAAAGACCAGCCTGAGTCAATATTGATAATGCACTCTTAACAAAGCCTTTTGAGCTGGAAAACAGAGGAATTCCAACCATCTGGGTATTTGCACAGTGGGAACCTGGCAAATTTGCGGGCACCTCGATTCTCAGTACAATGCCGAATCAATTCCTGTGTAAACCTGAGTTAAGGGCCAGTACTCTGGTTTATGAAAAGCAAAGATGAGTAACCCTTAGTAATTTCCCCAGAAGGTTTTAGTGGTCCTTGGTGCTACATAAAAATTTACTCCTAAAAAGAAAAAAAGAGCCGTATTTTTTCAGAAACCAAGAGAAGGACTTCCCGTTCGGATTAGCAGACGCCCTCTAGTAGCCTCACGTGCAGAACAAAAGCCAGTCTGAGTGGCTGTGAGACATAGGGAGTGAGGGAGTGAGGATGACAGAGGAGAGATGACTCCAGAGACCCTTCGACAAATGAAAACGGCCGAGGTTTCCTCAGTAAAAGCACAGTTCTCTGGAGCCAAGCTTGAAAGAATGTGAGGGCTAAGCAGGGCTCGAAAATTATGAAATGCGCTGGTATTAGTAAGTACAGGGCTCTTTAGAATTCAAAAGAGTCTGAAAAGAATTTTTTGCCCTCCAGGAATTTTCCACTGAGCTGAGTATGGGAGAATATGTTTATGTTAAAATAACAACTTAAGATACACTATACTTGAACATTTTTGTAGTCCTTATCCTTTCTTAATCACTTTTACCTACTTTATCTCAGATTGGCAGACCCTAATAGTCAGGAATTCTGGGGAGGAGTTCTGGAGAGGCTGAAATAGGTTGGAACGGCCAGAAAATGTTTGATGAAGAGGTAAGGTTGGAGTTGAACCCTGAGCTGCTTTTACAAAACAGGGTGTATCAAGAGGCCCTGAGAAGGGGAGCTTGACTGAACTGGAGCTGAACCGCAAGGAACACACAGGCCCGAATGGAAGAGGGCGTGACAAACTCAGCTTTACGTTACTCAGAACTTTTGAGGGTTTTGGAAGTCAGGGAAATGCCAGGTTTTAGAAAAAAACACAATAGTGTTTTTTCTAAAAAACACAATAGTAATCTCAATCATCCATCTGAAGCCTCAGTCTTCCCCAATCCATTTCTCTCCATAGTTACCAGGGGTCTTGTCTTAACATAGTCGCACTTACGCACCTTCCTTGCCTACACCATAAAACTGAAAATTCCAGCCCATGCCGGACTCTCCACGGTCTACCTTGCATCCTTATTTCAGTGTGTAAGGGTGGGAAGGGGTGAGAGGTCGTCCACTCCCGGACGCAGGCTTTTGCATATACTCTTTCTCATGTCCAGGGTGCCCCCTTTACCCTAGCTAGGCTTCTTTAAATAGTCTAATGCATTCACCTCTTCAGTGCCATGCATGTGATATCATACATTGTATAATAGTCTATTTCATAACTATTACATAGTATTAAGTATTAAATATTTCATATGTATACACACACAGCAACAAGTACAAGTGAAGTAACAGGTTTGGGTTTACCATAACCATTGCTAACCACCAACCCCGCTGCAGGCAGAGAGGGAGGCTTCACTGGAAAGTCGCCCTCCACCTGTGAGGTTCCAGGGTACTGGAGGCCTTACAGAACACTTAAACTTAGCTGGCATGTTTTAAAATTAACTGATAGGACTTTTTTGGAAGTCCCTATTCTTTGATTATTAAGTAAATGATTATACAGTTCATAAGACATGAATTATTTGAGGACTCAGACTGGATTAATCAGGTTTCTTTTGGTTGCGACAGAAACTGAACTCAAGGGAATCTGTTGAATTAGCAAACTGAAAAGTCCAGCAATTCACTTGGCTTCAGGGCTCCCTCGCAGTCCACCTTGCTTCTCACAGTCCGTGTTCTCATGTTTGTGCTTCCTCTGCATAGCCGAGGAGGACAGCTCAGCTCTAGTACAGCGCGGTTCTACCTGGGGATGACGAGAGACTCTGCTGCAGCCGCCTCTACCACATCTCCGGGAGGTTCTGATAGGCCTTGATGTGGGTCATGTGTCCATCTTTGAACCAATCACCACATCTAATTAGCCAGCCTGGCTCTCACACCCACTTCTGTGGGGACAGAGCGTTGGAATTGGCAACCCCATCAGGCCTCATGAAGTAGGGGATGGATGCGTCTTCAAAGGAAAAGCTGTCTGCTCTTAATGGAAGCTGGACCTGCAAAAATCACAGATGCCCACAGCATAGACCATGCCTAAATTATTCTTGTATTTCCCCTAAGACCAAGCACAGAGAAGCAGCTTAGTGTTCAATATTGAACAAATAACTACTTGTAGCACTTAATACTTTGAAAACATTTTCACAGACGCTATTTTACTATCAGTAGTAAAGACATTGTGTGACTCGCTTAAAGTCACACAGCTGGTCTCTGATAGAGTGGAGCTCGTAACTGGGTCTCCTTGCTTCTCGTTCAGTTCTCTTAGGAAGTCTTCTCTCTTGCTGCCAGGATAGATGTCAAAGGGGAAGAGATACTTTGGTCATGCTTTCACTCCTTCATGCTGCACTCTAGGTGCAGTTTTGCACCTAGAAGGCCATGATGGTGGCAGGTGACTCGTGGGCCTCTCTCTTTCAACCCAAGTATAGGTATACATAATGGATGGCTGCTGTCACTATTTAGATTATTAATTTATTAAGTTGTGGAATCTGCCAGGGAAAGCTCACTTATTGTTTGTTGCTAAGGCTAATATTGTGTGTTTGAGAGTGCTTCGGTGTGCAAATGTTTCTTCACGAGGACAGCTCTCTAGGGTGGTGCAGTGTGCTGGCAGTGATGCAGGTTGTAGAGCCGAACTGCTGTTCGAATCCCAGCTTGGTTACTCATAATCTCGGCCAACACCGGCGACCTCCACGAGCCTCCAGCCTCCTACAGAACAGGCTGACATCTATCCACTACACCTACTTCACAGGTACTACAGCTGGGGTGGGGTCAGGGTCTCCTGAAGCCCCTGGCTGCCTGGGGAGGGTGAGTGTCAAGTAAAGGCGAGATTCTGTGAGATGAGATGAAAGGGGTAATGGGAACTGGGAGGTGTTCGATTGTACAGTATTTATGCACCAGGTACTGGGGTGTGTGGCATGGACCTGAGGACCTCACTCTGGTGTCGGAGGCAGGCATCTGTACAAACACAGTTGGAGGATGCCATGGATTTGGTAACAGAAAGATGTGGGGGTTTGCTTGTTTGTTTTGTTTTGTTTTGTTTTTGTTTGTTTTTAGAGAGAGGGGAAGGGAGGGAGAAGAAGCAGAGGGAGAGACACATCAACCGGTTGCCTCTCACATGTGCTCCACCCCCACCCCAACCTTGACCAAATCAAAAACCTAGGCATGTGCCCTGACCTGGAATTGAACCAGCAACCTTTCACCTTACAGGAAGATGCCTAACCAGCTGAGCCATACCAGTCAGGGCAGAAAGATATGTGTTGTAAAATCTGAGTTTTATCCTTTCTTGCTGCGTAACGTGAAGCGAGTTGTTATTACCTATGAAACTCAGTGTTCTTATCTATAAAATGGAGATAATATTTAACTCAGGATATTGCAGTGACACAGAAGTTACTCAGTGAACAGTGTCTTCTCTTTCTTTTCTTACAATGTACCGTGTGCGGGGAGGAACAGTTAAGGAAGCAAGTTATCTGGCCACAGCAGGGACCAGGTTGCTGGATCAAAAGGTTGGTAAACAGCATGGCTTCCAGGTGATGATCATGGATACTTGGACTATCCTGTTAAAAGGCTCTATTTTAATTTTACTTCCTTCACGTAAAAACAGCCAAATCGCTGTACTGGAAATTCTTAAAGCTCAAAACAACCTTGATTCTTTCAAGTGCTGCTGTGATGACCGAGTATTTTGCACAACTCCTCTTGGACAGAAAGGAACAAATATTTGATATTCATCTTCATTGTTTACTGTGGGCTGGTTTCCTGTTATTTTTTTCCCTCTGTCTAGAGGAAGGGAGTAAGGACACTTCCTCGTTAACCTACTCCTGTATGGAACACGTTTGAAAAAAAGAAGTACCACGGGCAAGACTAGAGTTTCTCATCAGGACTGTGACCAGCACGATTCGACTCCAGTAAACCTGAGGGGTAGTTTATTGAAGCAGTGACGACTGTTCACTTACTCATGTAAAGGAACAGAAGCGCGAAGTCCCAGAAAAGGGGGCCTGTGGTGAGCCCAGGCAAATCAGGGGAGCTCACCCTCAGAGTGCTCAGTCTAGGAGGAGGTCCCATACACATATGTAATCCAAGTTAGAAAGTGATTTAACACCGGACAGTCAAAAGATTGGGTAAATTGATCTTGGAATATGTGCAGAATTGGGAGAAGCCACTTCTTAGAGAAGAGAGATTGAAGAAGGTTTGTTGCTATTGTTTTTGAAAAGAGGTGGTAGTTTGGTCTTGAAGCGCTGGCGTAGTTTAGTATATGAACCTGCGGACACAAAGGTAGGAGAGCGTTTGCAGTAGAGGAATTAGTGTCAGGAAAACTCAAGCCACAGAGACAAGAATAGGAGGAGCATGCGGGCAGCCAGGTGAGCAGTTTCACTTAGTCAGAAAAGGGAGTATTCTTATCTCTACCACTCACCCAGCCCTTATCTGTCCTTTTATTATTTCTTATTTTTATGGGTGTACACCTCATCTAGACTATGTAAGGGAAATGTGCTGTGCAAAAGTATGCTTTACTTTCTCCCCATGTCACCTTAGTAAATAATAACACCTGAGTGGATTCACCTGCATAATGTAGGTGAGTGACTCCTTAAAGGCAAAACAGAAATTGTGTCATCTAAAGGAAAACGTTTTCATGTAAGGTCAATATTTTAATGGATTAAAATGTTTTCCACCTTCTGTTTCTCACACTTAAATTTTTTTTGTTTACTTTCCTCTTTTTAAAATTTATTGATTAGAGAGAGAGAGAGAGATCTGCTGCTCCACTTACTGATGCATTCATTGGTTGCTTCTTGTATGTGTCCCAACCAGGGATCAAACCCGAGACCTTGGTATATCAGACGATGCTCCAACCCCAATTGAGTTACCCAGCCAGGGCTTTTTGTTTTGTTCTTGATAGTACTAGATAGAGTTGATACTAATATTTAATAGTGTTTGAAAACAATGTTATGTACCAATAGATGCAATATTCGAGTCAGGCAAAAATCAACAATGGACACTAAAAGCTTTCATGAGATGAATGGTTGTTGGGGAATAAAATGGTCACACAGAATCGAAGTACCACCCCATGGGATAGTGATTAATTATAGAGGGACAAAGGATATCTGGAGGGTACCATCTGGTTCAAACCTAGCACCCCTCCTCCCAGGACAACCTGCTCTGTAGTATAAGCCTCCTGCCGTGATACAGGACGAAGTCCACGACATCACTCATACAGCATTCTTGCCAATAGTGTTTCCTCTACATGTAGTTGCGGGAGTAGGGGGCATCCAAATCCAGACCGTGGGACACTCAACAGGACAACTGGACCAGATCCTTTTCAAAAATGGCAATGGGACTGTTCAAGAATTAAGGACACTAAAGAGACATGCCAATGAAATGCAAAGAATGATCCGTGACTGACTCCTGGATTCAAAAACACAACAAACCATAAAAGGCATTTTTAGGACAATTGGTGCAGTGTGCATATGTGCTATGTATTATGTAAGATTTATATTGCTCATCATTTGGGGAGGGTATGTTAACGTGGTGCTTAGTATGGACTGATTGTTTGTGTCCCTCTCCCGCATCTCACATGCTGAAACCCTTACCCCCAGTGCGATGATGTTAGGGTGGGCACCTTTGAGGAGGTGATCAGGCCATTGCAGGGGTCCCATGAATGGGGCTAGTGCACTCGCAGAAGAGCTCTCTCGTCCCCTCCACCACAGAAGGAGAAAACTGCTATGGGTATCCCAGAAGAGGGCTCTCACCAGAACCGGATCTCAGACCTCTATCCTCCAAAACTGAGAAATAAGCTTCTTTTGTTTACATACCACACGGTCTGTGGCATTCTGGTGCAGCAGCACAAGTGAAGACAGTGGTTACGTAAGGGAACGTCTTGGTTCTCGGGATACTTGCTGAAGTATGTAGGGGTGAAGCGTCATCACATCTGCACATTACTCTTAAGTGGTTGAACCAAAAGAGTATAAATGCTTGTGTACAAATGCTTGAGCAAAAAGAACATACTATATACTGAACACACTGTGTGTGAGACACAAGCAGATGTGGACCATGTTAACAAATGGTGGATTTAGGTGAAGGATAGAGTTCACATAGTGTTATTTTAGCAGCTTTTCTGTGAGTTTGAATTTTCCAACATAGTAGGTTAGGAAAAAGTGAAACTATATCTTTTTCCTGATCATCAAACATCATGTATGCTTGTTCATTGGGAAATTTTAGAAAAAGTAGAAAAAATCATGAAAATTAAAATAACACGTGCTGCGGCAGAACTTCTCTTACCACCTCCATTTCCAGCCCCTCTGCGTCTGCTACCGTCCGGCAGTCTCTCTAACAAGGGGGAAGATGAACAGGAGTCATTTACATTTCTCAGAGATGCTATCGCCGGGGTTTCAGATCACCTTGGCTCTCTTCCTCAGGTTTAATCCTTTCCATGCAGGAGCTACAAACTTTAAAAATAAATGCTCAAGAGTGACAAAAACATTATTTTAAAACACACAAAAAATTTTAGGTTGACCCCTAAAATACCACAAAATTGAACATACAAACTCATGCTTATGAAGGCCTAACCACCCCAAACCTTCCCAGTGCAGTTAGAAGAAGACACACACCGGGTGGCACGACACCCAGGATCTGGCTCCTGCCTCCCTCAGATGTCACCTCCCATCCTCCCTTTCTCCTGGCCTCCTGTATGTTGAATCTCCAAAATGACCCTAGATTTTGCCTTAGAGTGTTCTTGGCCCACAGCTTTGCACGGCCGGCTTTTTCTCCTCATTAGTCTCAGCTCAAACGTTATCTCTTCAGAGCAGCCACCAGTGATCTCTCCACCTGAGGCAGCTCCCACGCCCGCACCTCAGCCAGCCTCCTCTGTCCCTGTAGCCTGTTTGGCTTCTTCAGGTCGCTCACTCATCGCCATGTGAAATTATCTCGTTCATTCTCAGTGCAGCCACCTTTGTTGCCTGTCTTCTCCCAACTCGGATGTAAACCTCCACGACGGACCCCGTCTGTCTGGACTCCACTGTATCTCCAGGGCTTAGATAGGACAGGGTTCCGTACACACCAGATACGGAGTAAACATTTTGTGACTGAACAAGTATTCCTTTTCATATGCAATTCACAAATGTGCCACTCTGACCACACTCTGTGTGGGTTAGTGTCAACACTTTGATGTTGTAGGCAGTGAGACAGACAGGAGCACAGTAGGAACCGTAAGCCAGGGATGCAAGGTCACCAGAGTGGCAAGCCCCGGGTCCCTAAAAACTAACAACTGGACAGTTATAAGGTGGGACCTTGCTCCCAGGGCGACCTTTCTTCCCCTGGCATGTTGCTCGTCATGTGCTAGACTCTTTTAGAGGAGGAACAAGGGGGCCGGAGAATAGCCCGAGGGGACTCCCATCCCACACAACCCCCCTTGCACGACCATTCCCTTAAGCATTAAGCCCTAGGGATAACATCTAGGCCTCAGTTGTGTTTCAGCTCCAGGTCCAGAAAAGCAGCAATGCCAGGTAGGGTGACACCATGGCTGACATCAGGACCAGCTGCAATGACTAACGACCCCTGCCCTGGCACCAACCAATCATTAGAGACCATGACCCTGAAAGGACAGGACACACCTGGAAAGCTAATGAATATTCTGTTGAGATCCTCCCCTGAGACCTCCAGATAAAGACCTTAAGGTGAAGGACCCCGCACAGTTCTTGCTGTCTCTCTGGAGCATGCTGCATCTTTTCTCCCCATTTCTTCCTTCAAGATGCATTCCTTTGGTTTCTTTCTCATAAGTTCAAACAGCCTACCTTTGCCTCTGTAACTTGTTTCCTGAGCCCACACAGCCCAGTTGGCTCACTTCTTCTACCTCTTTGACTTTCTTTTTTAAAATTTTATTTATTTTTAGAGAAAGGGGAAAGGAGGGTGAAAGAGAGGGAGAGAGAAAAGTTGATTGGTTGCTTCTTTTTTTTTAGGACATAAATACTTAGTTTTAAATTCATTCATTTATTTTTTTATATTTGTTCTTTATTGTATTTCTTTTTACACTACCTTTTAGTGATCGGGTGCTTCTTGTATGCTCCCCAGGTGGGGACCGAACCTGCAACCCAGGCATGTGCCCTGACTGGGGATAGAACCTTTTGCATTGCAGAACGACACCCAACCAACTGAGCCATACCAGTCAGAGCTCTTAGACTGCCTAAATAAACTTTTACTTATATTTGAGTCTTGACTCTGAATTCTTTCTTAGCCAGAACTCAAGGACTGAGGTCCAACATATGGTGCCATTTGCTGTTAACAATTTGGGGAGCTACATTGAGTTTCTCTTTGTAGGTTCCTAAAGTTTTTTCCTAAAGAAAATCTGAATAAAATCAGCAAAGCTGCCATGTGGAAGCCCCTCTAAGGAATGAAAGAACTGTACCTTATAACCAACAGGATGTCAAGATAAGTTTGTGATTTGCTTAGTCTATCAATTGCATACTAGGCCAGTTCAAGTGATTTTTCTAGGGTTAGGATACCTTGTTGACAACTTGCCAGATTATTATTATTAGTGCATTTTACAGTTTGGGGACACAGGAAGTAAAGAGACCCATGAAGTTAAAATTAGATATGAGAGCATAGTATTTGCAGTATTTGGTTAATGTTTAGTTTTTCCTCTTACCTTTTTTGAACTTAAAAGCTTCAGGAAGCCAGTGGCTGAAAAAGCCTTCAAGGCCAGTTTTCCACTGCAGTGGAAATGACTATGGCTGATTCCATTTAAAAATCAGTCCTACCCTTTTCTCTGCATCATCCTTATAATTTTGGCAATATTTTGTCCCAGATCAAAATCCTTCCTCTCCCTTTTCAAGTGATGACCTCGACTTCCTCTGATTCCACAGTTATTTTCTGCTGGCATTTGAGGAATATTGTTCACAAAACAAAACTCCTAGACACAGGTCTCTAATCATCTCTTAAGAATGTCTCTAAATTCTATTATTTTATGTAACTTGTTTATTATAAAATAGAAAATTCATACAAATGTATACAAAAGTGCATAAAATGTGTACAGTTTAATAAGCCGTCCTAAAGCTAGCAGACATGTGACCTGCATCCAGGTCAGGAGGCAGACCATTGCCAGCACTGCCAAAGCACTCCATCTTCCTTTCCCATTCCATCCTTACCCTCGTTCCTCCCGGAGGTCACCACTAGCTTAACTTTCATGATAATAATTTCTTTACTTTCCTTTGTAGTTTCTACTGCTTACTTATCCTCAAATGATATAATTTAGTTTTGTCTGCTTTTGAACTTTATATAAAGGGAATCATACTGCATGTTGGTGTTTCTTGTTTATTTTGTTCAATATTATGTTTGAACGATTCACCGTGTTGCTGGCAGGTGCTGGCGTCAGTTCCTTCTCGTCCATAACACTCCATTGTATCTCCATTGTTTTCCTAGGGTTATTTTTTCTACGGCTCTGGATTCCTTTCTACGGGTAGTTTAAAGGAGTTTGGATATTTTTTTTAGAGACGAAAAGCAGTAAAGCAGTTAACATTAATTCTGGAATTAGATAATGTACATTTGAACCTGGACTCTACAACTCAGTGGATTGTCTTGAGTGAGTGATCAAACCTTTGTGAGATTTAGTTTTCCAGAAATGGGGAAAATATTACACCATAAAGGTTGTTGTAAAGACAAAAAAAAAAAGTCTATGAAGCACTTAGTACAGCCGCTGGCACGTGGTTACTCTGAGTAAATGATGGTGATTAGAATGACTGTTCTTGTTCCAGTTCAGGGCCTCTTTAACCTCTGCTCCTCCTTGAGGATCTTGCTTAATACTTAGGCATTGAGGAGACAGAGCTTTACTCACCACATGTCATCATCTCCTCAGACATTGCTTTCCTGGTGACTTCCCCATAAACTCCTCCATAATCTGTCCCACCTTGTGCCTGGGTGGGGAAACTACAGGCTCTTCCTGCCAGGCCCTCAGCAACTCCACACTGAGTTGCCCTTGAACAAATAGCAATCCTTGGATCCATTCATTAAGCAGGTGAGGCAGAGCAGAAATATTTTTTATTTTATTTTAATGATTGTTCAAGTACAGTTTTCTCCCCTTTACTCCCAATCAAGCCCTCCCACTCCCCCTCCCAACTTCCCTCCCATTACCACCCTCCCCCTAGCTTTTATCCATGTGTCTTTTAACTTTGTTCCTGTAGAGCAGAAATATTTTAATCTCCTTTCTTTTCTCCTCCAAGACTTAGTACTAGAGTTGTAAGCCTCGAAATGCTGTTAAGGAATATGCTGTTTTCACAATGGCAGGAGACTATCAGAGAGGTGGACAAGACTCCACAGGCATGCTGGATTCAAGAATCAGGGCTATGGCCCTGGCTGGTGTGGCTCAGTGGATTGAGCGTGGGCTGCGAACCAGACATCGATTCCCAGTCAGGGCACATGCCTGGGTTGCAGGCCATGTCCCCCAGCAACCGCACATTGGTGTTTCTCTCTCTCTCTCTTTCTCCCTCCCTTCCCTCTCTAAAAATAAATAAATAAAAAAATTAAAAAAAAAAGAATCAGGGCTACTGCATACTCATTTGCTCATTCAGCAAGTATGTGTGGAAGAACACTGCGACAGAAACTGTGTGAGGCAGGTGGGCTACAGCCAATGATCTGGTAAATTTATTGAGACTTGTTTTGTGGCCCAGCAAATGGTTTATTCGGGTGAGCAGTCCACGTGCCTCTCAACCATGTTATAAATGGAGTCCTATTTATTATCATCCCACATCAGCAGTAGAGAAAAATGAGGCTTATGTACTTTAACTTCTCTTAAGGATTAATCCTATCCAGCTAATAAGTGGCAACATGATATTTGAAACCAAATCTCTGACACCATATTCTGAGCTCTTAAGTTTCTCCTTTACATATAAAACTGAAGAAAAAAATGTTTTTCAAAAGTTTACCATGCATTTGACCTCAGGGAAAATCAACAAATTTCTAATCATAGTATCTCTGAGAATATTTCCTTTGAGTCGTGAGGATTTTCATCAAATGTTCAATAGTGGATCCTAGTCCATAATTCTATTGTGAGTTGCCAAGAAGAAATATTTAATTAAAAGTAATTAAAATTTTGCTACAATTTATGATTATATAACATGAATACATTGAGCATGGCATCATTTAGCATCCAACAACTTTTGTTTTGCTATCAAAGAATGATATATTTAGGTTTTGAGGTTGCATTTTCTTTCTGAACGTTTCAACTACTACCTGATATGCACACTATTAGGCAACAGCTAAAAGAACACAGTTTTTAGATTTTTCAATTTTGTGAGCATCACGTGGGAAATTAATCTGAAAGGACTAAAAATGGCATACAACATTCCAATGGAAATTTAGCTTAGTATTAAGTTGAACCACATGAAATTGCCATTTTATGGTTAAAAATGATCAACTATTTCTAATTCCACATAGTTCAACTTAATAAATTATAATATTCCATATGTATGAATTTAATAGGAAAGTAAGCTTTGCAAAGACAAGATTTTTTTTGGTTTCGGTAACTATTGTGCACAGGGTAGTCACTCAAAAAATTGTTGTTGAATGAATGAATAAGGAGAGCAAATGAAACATGGTAACTAACCTTCCATTCCAACACAACACACCTTTGGGTTTAGGTTCTGTGTGGGGATAAGAACAATAATGGCCCTGGCTGGGTAGTGCAGTTAGTGTGTTATCCCAACTCACCAAGGTTGAGGGTTCAATCCCTGTCAGGGCACATACAAGACTCAACCAATCAATGTGTAAATCAGTGGAACAATTCTCTCTTTCTCCCTTCCCCCCTCTCTCTAAAAACTATAAAAAAAGAAAAATAACATGATATGCACTAGTTGGTCTCTTGAAAGGATAAAAAGTTGAATTTAAAAACTTAATTTACCCAAGAGAATTAAAAAACATGTCCACACGAAAACTTGTACCTGCATTTTATTCATAATAGCTGAAAGGAGAAATAACCCAAATGTCCATTGACCGATGAAGGTTTAAGCAAAATGCAGTGTACCATTCAATGGAATCTTATTTAGCCATAGACAGAAATGGGTTAAGTACTACAACATGAATGAATCTTGAAAACATTATGTTCAGTGCAAGAAGTCAGGCACATGTATTGTATTATTTATTCACATAAAATGTCCAGAATGGGCAGATCAGTGCAGACAGAAAGCAGGTGAGTGGTTGCCAGAGTCTGGAGGCCAGGGGAAACGGGGGTGACCGCTGATGGACACACGGCTTCTTTTTAGGAGGATGAAAACATTCTGGATTTAGGCAGTTGTGGTAGTTATATCCTTGTGAATGTACTAAAAGCCACTAAGTTGTATGCCCACATTAAAATTAAGGGCGAACTTTATGGTATAATAAACATATTTCTAGTTTTAAAAGTAGGGGAAAAACTCTTAAATTCTCTTCAGAACATGTCAAAGCACACTAAAAAAGAATACACAAGTGTTTATAAGTCTGAGAGTATTAGGAAATGTTCCCTTGTTTAATTATAAACCGAGTGGAATGTTTGGAGATCTCAGTAATCTGACAGGGAACATTAAGAGGATTAACCTAACTTCCCCGGTGTTAACACCACCAATTTAAACTGCATCATTCAAAGACTGCAGTCGTATTAAAGTAATTGTAGCAGTGACTTCCACCAAAACAATGCCAATCAGATGAATTACCCATTAAGACTGTCATCATTTTAAATATTTTATATTTGTATCCTGCTTTTACTTCCTTAAGTATTGAATTATGGATTACGATCTATTGCCTGGGAGAGTTACATCTCTAACCACTTAATTAAAGGCAGAGAAGTGGGTGGGACTGGGTAGGGACTGGGTAGTTTATTAGCAACGCTGACATTCCAGATTGGAACACAAAGTGAAGCAGGATTTAAGAAACCTACACTCTAGCCTTCACTGAAGTAGTTAAACAGCAAGAACTAAAATAGTCACATTCTGGAGTGTTACTTAAAAGAAATTTTGAAATACAACATACATATATAAAAGTATATACATCCTTAAAGGTAGACTACGAATTTTCCTCTGAACACTCCTTCGGAAAAAGCCTCCAGATGAAAAAAAAAGAAGACAGCACGTAAAACTCGGCTTTTTTTGATAGCCAAAGATAGTATTAAAATTGTTTAGTACCTTCCCCCGAGATTCTCCATCACACCACAGTGAAGTGGGGGGACAGGGACAGAGGAACCTTAAGTGACAGTAGTGTATACAGTGGGGTGTACTTAATTTTCATGGCAAATTTACCGACACCAGTATCTACGGTACTTCACCTTCATTTAACCCCTCTGAGCAATGGTCTTTTTTGTAAATCCCGAGATTCAGAAACAGTTCGTAAATTTACGCATGACTTTTGAAAATCTCCCACATTTGGATGCTGCTTTCCAACAAATTTTTAACCAAATTTTGGAGCACGAAAATGTAAGAAGACGTGCTTTCCCAGCCAAAGTGCTGAGCACCCCGCCCCCTCCTTCTTCTGGAAGAAAACAGGCTTCTGTAGACCTCACTCCGCTGTTCCACCAGAAACCCGCGGAGCTCTGAGCGCGCGCCAGGGGGGTCCACGACCCCCAGAGCCCTAGCCCTTCCTCTTCACTGGGTTCCTTGTCTCTCCCCCTGAAACGTGAAGCTTTTCCTTTAACTCCGCGCTCCGCAAGACTGTGCGGAGCCCGGCCGGTTCTTCCCGCCTCCTTCTCCACCTCTTCCTTCCCCCTCCCATCCGAGTTTCAGGTGAATGGGTCGCCGAGGGAGGAGGCGGCCACACCACACCTCCTCTCCAGTGTCCACCTCCCCCTTCCTCCTTCCTGAGGCAGAGACGGAGAGACTCCGGGGAGAGCTGGCCAGAGCGCCGAGAAGCCCGCGCAGTGCAGCAGGTGGGGATCGCCCGGGCGGGGCCGCGGACCTCCGGCAGCACTGCCTGGCGTTGTTGCGCATGCCCGGGGCCGGGCCGCCGGGGAGAGGGGTGGATGGAGGAGGGGGGCTGGTCCCTAACCTAGTCCCTGGCTGTGTGCTGGCGCTCCGCAGAGCGTCAGGTGCGACCGCCAGGTGAGCGCGCTCCTCCGCTCCCACTGTCTTGGGTGGGCTGGGCGGGACTGCAGTGAGTAGGTGAGAGTTGGAGGCCGCGGGGGACCGCGGCGAGCGTGTCTGTGAGGGGAGGCGCGGGGGAAGGGCGCTCAGGCTAGTTTCGGTGGCGGTTTCGCCCCTGGGCTGGGACTCGCGGGAACGGGAGAGGTGCGGGTCCGCGGAGCCGGCCGCGCTAGGCTAACTTGAATTTGCGTCCCAGGACCACCAGGGCCGCTTGGAGGCACGGATCAGCTCCTTCGGAGGAAATGCTTTACTACGAGTGTGCCCAGGCGGCGCGGCACCTTTGCTTTTAGCGGGGCGACAGGTTCCTGAACAGTGAGAACCCTGCGCGCTGCTCTCCCGGCTGCAGTTCTGCGGAACCTCGGGGAGAAGAGCGCGGCGCCCAGCTCCTAGGGGGTCCTGCGCCCCGGAGCTGCAGCGAGAGGGGCGCTCGCTGGCCGGGGGGCTTAGATCCCGGGAGACCTCATCGTTTTCGCCCCGCGCCACCCCTTTGGGTATCTCGGGGCGAAAGATTCGCCCCCTGATTCAGAGGGTGGCCGGGTTGAACCCATGAAATACTGTGTTCCTGGAGCGACTGTGTGCACCGACGGACCATATTGAATTTTGAGTCCACTTAGGGGGAGTTGCGTGAGCCCTCGTGGATTGAAGCTGGGGGGACGGGAGTTTAATTTCGAGGGAGGCTGTACTTCGAGGGAACTCGCTCACGCTCGGATTCTCAGCCGTGACCGGAGGCCTCGGGGCGGTTCTTGCTCTGGCAGCGCGCCGCGCCTGGGGTGCCCCTGGGCGCGGCGGGGCGCGCGAACCCCGAACCTGCCCCGGCCGGGCAGCCGGGTTTTGAGACCTTGAAGTACAGCAGACATGTTGCCTTTGTCGGAGGAAGTGTGCCGGGGAATGTGGGTCGAGGGGCCAAAATGGCCTCTGCACCTTGGGGCTGGAAGAGCAACTCCGAGCCCCTTGTGTCCTGGGTGAGGCGGCCGAGCGGGAGGAGAAGCCGCGGCATCCGTTCTCAGGCCTGCCCTGGGGCTGGCTGGCAAACTGCCCGCTGGGAAAAGGACCTGGGGCGAGGAGGAGGCAGCCTTGCAGGTTAGTGAGCGGCCCTCCCGCACAACGGGTGTATTATTGGGATCCCCGGAAAAGGGAAAAGAGAAAGCCTTACCATTAAGGCACTACTGGCAATTCCTGCTGTGATCGAAACTGGTTCTTTCTAGACGAGGTAGATATCTCATACTACTCATTCCCAACTATAACAGTTTCTTTTGCATTGTATCTTTATTTTCTTTGATTTTTAAAAAACACATTTTAAATGGTGGATCCACAGTAATAGATATCTCCTCAGACAAAGCGACAATTTTGTGGGGGTTTTTTTTTGTAGTTTTGCATTTATTTAGTTATTAGGTGCGTCCTTTGTTAGGTGATGGAGAGGAGAATAGTGAGATTTAGACAACTTCCAGGCGATTTAAGGGAATGATGGACAGTTCCTCCTGTGTTGGGGGCTCTGTTCTAAAAGTGTTTGTACATTATATCATTTAATCAACCACTCTAAAAGGCAGACCTTATTAAAAACTCTTTTAAAAGTGAATAAACACCTTTAAACCTAGTTACCTTCCTAGTCCTGAATGTGGTATGAATCAGCTGGGGATCTTATTAAAATACAGATTCTGATTAATAGGTAAGAGGTGGGGCCTGGAATTCTGCATTTCTAACAGGCTCACATGGTTGTGTATTTCACCCTTATCTCTCTTTTCCCCTCAGACTACAGCTCTTAATTATGTTTGTTGAACTTAAAGGATTGTATTTACTTGGTGTTACGAGTGAAGAACTTCAGGATGGTCAGTGCTGAATTGAAACCCCACCTGTAATGTGGACTATTGGTTTTTATAAGTCAGATATTGGTAGATTATACTTTTTACCAGGGATGAGGAATGACTGTGATGCTCAAAACAGACATCTAAGTGCTTGTGAAACTGACATTCCAGGTGGGGTGGAGATGGTGGCAGTACAAAAGAAAAGAACAGAAATACTAATAGTTTCAGTTAGGGGGGAAACTTGTTCTGAAGGTAAAACAGATGTCTTGGATGGAGTGTGTGATTGGGAAGGCATCTCTGAGGAGGTGATGTTTGAGCTGAGACCTGAACCACAGACACCTGCCATGTAAAGATCTGAGTGTACTAGACAGGAAACTCACAAGAGCAGGGCCTTCCTTGGATTGCTGCTTTTATTCTAGGCAGTGATTCTCAAAATATATGGTGTGCTTAAAATTCATCTGGAGAGCTTATAAAAAAACAGTTTCTGACACAGAGCTCATCTATTTCAAAATCTGCTGAATTTCAGAATTTTAGGCAGTTTACTAATGATGTGCCTATAACCTAAATAGAATAATTTCATATCAGGCACACTTAAAAACTTCTTAAAAGCAAATGGACTATTGCTGCCTGTGATTGAAAAGGAACAGTTTGCCCTTACATATAATAAAGTTTATTTTTTACTCTTTTGACAGTTGGCTTTAAAGAATAATTTTGGGCCATAGTATTTTCAGACTTTTAAATTTCAACTTAGCTTTTTTTTTTTTAATTAAGACAGCTTTTGATCACTAAGCATTTTCAAGGGGAAAAATTTTGTTGTGTGTTAACATTAACTGGCTTTCAGCTTAACATATCAACAAGTGTTTGCTGCTGTTTGCCCCTGACTCTTACTTAGCTGTTCAGTGTGTGTCCCTTTACTGTCGTGACTTGCTGTGCTGGGCCTTGAAGCTTGTCGTGTCTTGGCTCTCTTTCTCCTTTAGCTGTGGCCTTAAAGCACAGTCACGGACTGCCTTAAAGGAGACCTTTTAAGTCTTCCTGTCCAGTCTCCTCAAAATATCAGACAACTTAAGTTTTGCATAATTGCCATGAGATGGAATTGTTAGTTGTTTTTGGAGGGTGAGGGAGCTTCCTCCTAACATTGAGAGGAATCTGTGATATTTTTTTAGTTTTTTCAAAGAACCATTTCTAGGACTACAAAGACATATTTGAAGCTCTTTACATATTTGGAGGTAGCCTTTGTGGTCCTTCTAATGTTGAGTTCTCCAGGCCAGACATCTGTTTTTCCAGTCATCTGTATTAAGGCATGATTTTTTAAGACCTTTACTAATTTTAGCCCTGGCTGGTGTGGCTCAGTGGATTGAGTGCCAGCCTGTGAACCAAAAGGTCGTTGGTTTGATTCCCAGTCAGGGCACATGCCTAAAATCGGTGTATCTCTTACACTGATGTTTCTCTGCCTCTCTTTCTCCCTCCCTTCCCCTCTTTCTAAAAATAAATAAATAAATAAATATTTTTAAAAAATCTTTAATAATTTTAGTCACCCTCCTGGAGAGGCCCTAGTTGGAGCACAATGCACACATTTTAAGGTCCTGCAGAGGTTTGCTACTTTTTAATAACTGTGTCATTCCTAGATCCAAGCACTAACTCTTGTGCATACTGCCTGAATTTGCAGTAGTACATTAGCTTTTGTTGAAATTCTCACTAAGGAAATGCACTTAAAAATGGATAGTTATTGGCCCTGGCTGGGTAGCTTGTTTAGAATGTCATCCTGCCATACCATGGTTGTGGGTTTGATTCCTGGTCAGGACACATAAGAGAAGCAACCAATGAGCACTTAAGTAAGTGGAGCAACAAGTTGATGTTTCTCTCTCCCTGCCCCCAATCAATTTTTAAAAAGTTATTTTAAAAATGGAGTTATTAAGCCAGATCTCCCTCTCCAGTACTTACTCCTTTAATTTTTTAAAATTGAGTTTACATTTTTTAATTGATTTATCCATACCACCAATATTTGAAAATGTATAGAGTATACCTAATTGCCTAAACACTGAAATTTCTCACCTTCAGGACAGCCACCTTGTAGTGATTAATATGTTTTCTTATCTTTCTTAATTCACGTTTTACTTAGTTCTCCCAGCTGAGAGTTTAGGATTATTCCCCATTTGACAGAGGATGGTAGTGAGCCTCAGAGATGAGGAATTTGTGTAAGGCCGTGAGGTTTTACAACCACTATGTTTGTTTCAGCTGATCACTCTGGTCTTACAGAGACCCTGACCGGTGTTGATGTCCCTGTAGCTAGTGGGTTTGCTAGCTGCACACCTGGATTAGCTTGTTGCATCCACTTTGTGTGTAGTCACCAGTAGAGACCTCCCTCCAGGTGGACATAAATGGTCCATTTTTTTCGTACTAATTACGTTCCATTATTCAGCCCCTTAGAAATCTGCATGAATGACACTGTGTACACAGCAAGGGTGTGCTCAAGATTCTCAGGATTCTGTCTGCACTTCCTTCACCTGCCAGTCTGGTAACTCCCAGAAAGGAAGTTGGTGTGGCATGGCATGTTCTTAATTAGATTCCTAAAATTATTTGCTTCACAATTTAAAATCTTTGCAATTAGAAAAGACAGGACAGCTAAACTCTGATCTAGGAAATAGCAGTTTGGGAAGGGATTTTGTCTGGATTTTTGACAAAATTGAAATGATAGCCTGGGGCTGGATTCATTTAGAATTTTCAAAAATCATCACTGAGCCTGGAATTTTTGGCATAGTCTTGAATGAATGAGTCATAGGTATAGGAAGAATGAGATTCCTCTTCTCAAGTCAGTTTGTCAGTATGTGATATGCAGCTTTAGAAGTAGTGTCCTGCCTTCCTTCATGTCTGAATTCAGTTTTTCTTAATATTTTTCTGAGCGTCAAGTAGGGAGGCATTTAATCTGGACTTTTACTCTTATAGCACCATCATATTTTGGCCTGAAGCGCTCATTTATACGTGTGTTTGGATGCTAGTTACAGGGCTGTGTGAGCAGGATTTGTGGACTTTCTGTATGTTATAGTTCAATAAAGCGGCTCTTAGAAATAAAAGAATGTTGCCCTAGCTGGTATAGCTCCGTGGATTTAGTGCAGGCCTGCAAACCAAAGGGTCACCGGTCCGATTCCCAGTCCGGGGCACATGCCTGGGTTGCGGGCCAAGTCCCCAGTAGGGGGTACATGAGAGGCAACCACACATTGATGTTTCTCTCCTCTTTCTCTTCCCTTCTGTCTAAAAAATAAATAAAAATAAAAAAAATAATGTAGAAAAGTCTTCCTACGATGTGTTCAGAAAAATTATGCTAATTGTATTGATGCCACTAACATTCACTATATTTCCACCTTTGAGGTTTTACCTAATAAACATTTGGGCAGTATTTTATTCTAAGACATTTGGAATTGGCCGTCCTTAAGGATGTGAAGGATAGCTGCCACTGATTCTAAAGAACAAAGTTTAAAGAGCTCGAATTGATACACTGTTCCTAATATAGTGATGTAAGACTGTGCATAGTCTGTTTGAGAAGGAAAAAATATTAGGCACTCTAATAGTATGCCCAGATAATAGATCTTGTTCAGGTGGCCTTCCTCCCTCCTTCCTTCCCTTCCGCTTCCTCTTTCAGTCTTTGGTCACCCCCTACCACTTTGTCGCGAAGTTCAGCCCTAAGTTTATGCCTGTGCCAGAGCTGCTTTCTGTGGGTGTGACCTTCAGGAGAGCTGTGTCTCACACTGAACTTCCACAGGTTCCCAAGGTATAGTGGAGACACTTAATAAATACTTGCTGATTGAGTGAAGTTGGAGCAAATTGAGGACTTTTAGAACAAAATCATTCCGCTTTTCCCTTAGAGAAGAGGACTCCTTAATGCCATGTGTGTTTAATGTTCCCCCACCCCCATAATTTGTAAAAACTACGCCCAGTTTTGATGACTTAGAAAAGCAGAAGGGGAAAATGTCCAGTCCCAACATTCAGAGCTGCACCTTGTAATCGTTATATTGAGAAAAGCATACTTTTAAGCCAGATTATGCTTTAATTAATATTGAGGGGCTAGTATGTGCTAGACTCCGCTAGCTATGCAATTTCATATACATTCTCATTTTATGTGAACTTTCCAAAGTAATGTGAAACAACATATTTAGAAAATTTTCTTATGCCTATCTTCCTTATTTTTTGAAGGGACTTAAAAAAAATAAATACCATTTTTAAAAACCACAGTGTAGGATTTCAAGTTTAAACAATATTTGTCTGCTGGTGATGTGCAGAGCACGGTGCTAGGTGCTGTGAGGACTGCCAGGCTCAGTGATTGCTGTGCTCAGCGATTTCCTGGGCCGAAGGAATCAATGGTCCAATGTGTAACAAGAGCCATGGGAAGGATAAGAAAAGTAAACACGGTGTGAAAGATTACTTGGGATTGGTATCATTCGTTTTCTTAGTGATGCAAGGGAACTGTGAGCTCAGAGTAATGTCGTTACCCTGCTTATGTTGCCTAGATTGGCTTATCTTGGGAGCTTCAGGACATTGCTCATCTTGAAGATCAGGTGACCACTGACCATGTCATCAAGGCCTTTTGAAAGTCCACCTCCATATAGACCTGATGAATTGTAAGTAAATAATTCTTCAGTTTTTTAAAAAGTCTGTTACATGTAAAAAAATATGTACCTAGCATTGTTGAAACTTTGTTTGTTTGCTTTTAAAAATAAAATATGTGTATTCAGTGAAAAATGAATTTCCCTCTTACCCGTAATTTCCAGGATGACAGTTTTTCTCTGCAGAGGCAACTATTGTTACCTGTTAGTAATGTTTGCCTTAGTGTAGTCTAGGCTTATATTTGTGTGTATATTTATTCCTTTTTGTTTTTCATAGTTGGTAGGAAGCTTTCATATTAGTGCCTTTATTTTTTTTAAAGATTTTATTTATTTATTTTTAGAGAGAGGGGAAGGGAGGGAGAGAGGGAGAGAAACATCAATGTGTAGTTGGCTCTCATGCATGCCCCCAATTGGGGACCTGACCCTCAACCCAGGCATGTGCCCTGACTGGGAATTGAACCTGTGACCTTTCAGTTCTCAGACCAGCATTCAATCCACTGAGCCACACCAGCCAGGGCCATATTAATGCCTTGTTTAAATGGCCATTGGCAACATAATGGTTTTTTAAATAATGCTTTTATTGAGGTATAATTCATATATCATACATCTCACTCATTTCAGTGATTTTAACGTAGTCACAGAGTTGTGGAAGTAAAACCACAATTTTAGAACATTTATGACTCTCTTCCCAAAGAAACCCCTACCCATTAGCAGTCATCCCCCCATTTCCCCCCATGCATAGCGAACAACAATCTACTTTCTGTTCTCGGTTTGTCCATCCTGGACATTTCCTATAACTGGAATCATATAGTATATGGTCTTTTGTGATTGACTTCTTTCACTTTGCATAATGTGTACTGCACTGGCAATTTTAAGAGTGATTCCTGCCATTATGTAAAACAAGAAGCAACACTGAGGGTTCTTGGCATCCCTAGATATTTGGGTTTAACAGTGGACTCTTCAGTGTTAAATTTGTTACCAAGCATTGCTTGGGATTGCTTCCTTTAAGTAGTTTGTAGCTTTAACCCTTTGATAATTGTAGTTGGGATAGCCTCTTAACTAATAATTTGAACATGGTATTGGACACAGTTGTTGATGGCAGTGTGGTTGCAAAAATGTTAGAGAATATAGCCCTGGCTGGTGTTGCTCAGTGGATTGAGTGTTGACCTGCAAACCACAGGGTTGCTGGTTCGATTCCTGGTCAGAGCACTGTCTGAGTTGTGGACCAGGTCCTCAGAGGGGGGTGTGCAAGAGGCAGCCACACATTGATGTTTCTCTCCCTCTCTTTCTCCCTCCCTTCTTGTCTGTCTAAAAATAAATAAATAAAATCTTTAAAAACAAGAATTATCTTTAAAAAAATGTTAGAGAATATAGTTATTGAGTAGTGTTGCATTACCTGATTTTTATTTTGTGTTGCTTTTATAAACGATGATGAAACATCATATACAGGTAGAAAAGGGCAGAGACGTGTGTGAGTTGACGAGTAAAGACAAACCAAATTATCACCTCAGTCAAGAAAGAAACACCACCTCAGAGTCCTGCTCTGACCCAGGGTCAGGTCAGTGCCGTGGAGACATAACGTGATCCATGCGTCTAATTTTGTGTTTTCATAAATGCACATTGAGAACAAAAGAAACTAACTTTAATAATGTATTTCACTTAATATATCCAAAATGTTGTTGTTTCAACTCATGATTGATGTAAAGACTGATTCAGGGGATAGATTACATTTTTTTAAGACTATGTATTTTAGAGCAGTTTTACATTCATAGCAAAACTGAGAGGAACTGAGATTTTCCGCATTCCCGCTGCCCACGCACAGCCTCCCTCATTATCCACGTCCCCCACCAGAGTGGGACATCTGTTGTGATCAGTGAGCCTGCGTTGACACATCAGTGCCAGCCAGAGTACGTAGTTATTAGGGTTGTCTCTTGCTGGTCTGACATTTTTTTTTCATACTGTGATCCCTGCATATTGTACAGGTAAACGCATGTCTCAGTTTGGACTAGCCACACTTCAAGTGGCCAGTAAACCCATGTGGCTAGTGACTGCCATGTCGGCATAGCTCTGTAGCATTTCATCATAGGATGTATCACAGTTACCCATTAAATTGGTTCCCCACACACCAACAAACAATTCTCGGACACCAACAGGGTGTTCAAGAAGTCAACTCTGACACTTTCTACCCAGAGATAGCCTCAGACCCCACAGTTGATGGTTCAGTACTGCAAGACTGCGCCGGGCGTTCTGTGCTTCTGACCAGCTGGCTGCAGACTGGAGGTTCCAGTTCAGAATGCCAGTTTGCTACCTACATGTCTGACTATAAATCAGAGGTTCCCACAACTCTCTCCTTGGGTTCAATTAATTTGCTAGGACAGTTCACAGGACTCAGAGCAACATATTACTTACTAGGTCACTGGTTTATTGTAAAGGATGTAACTCAGCAACAGCCAGTGAAAGAGATCCCTCGGGCAAGGTATATGGGAAGGGCTTCCGTGCCCTCTCCAGGTGCACCACTCTCCCTGAATTTCCAAATGTTCACCATCCTGAAAGCTCTCTGAAGCTCATCTTTGTTACACAGTCATGATTGATTAAGTCACTGGTGTTTGGCAATTGATTCAACCTGTAGCTTCTCTCCACTACCTGGAGGTGGTGTGAGTGGTTGGGTGGAGCATGGAGGGTAGGGGTGAAGACTGAAAGTTCCTTCTCTGGCTGGTGTGGCTCAGTGGATTGCATGCTGTCCTGGGAACTGAGAGGTCACCAGTTCGATTCCTAGTTAGGGTATGTCCCTGGGTTGTGGGCCAGGTCCCCAGTTGGGGATGTGTGAGAGGCAACCTATTGATGTATGTCTTGCACATCAATGTTTCTTTCCCTCTCTCGAAAAAATAGAGAAATAAAATAATTAAAAAATATAATAACCGTGGTGTGGCTCAGTGGATTGAGTGCCAGCCTGTGAACCAAAGGGTCTGGTTCCATTCCCAGTCAGGGCACATACCTGGGTTGCAGGCCAGGTCCCTGATAGGGAGTGCATGAAAGGCAACCACATAGTGATGTTTCTCTCCCTCTCTCCTTCCCTTCTCCTCCCCTCTGTCTAAAAACAAATAAACACAATCTTTAAAAATAATAATAATAAAGTACGGTAATACCCATTAAAAAAAAGACCTGAAAGTTCCAACCTTCTCCTACCCTTAGTGCTTTCTACTGGCCAGCTGGCCACCTTATTAACAAAACAAAAGACACTTTTTTCACTCTCAATACATAGGAAATTCCAAGAGTTACTGGAGCCTGGAGCCAGGAATTGTGGAAGACCAAATGTATATGAGAAAAATGTACTTGATCAACTGAATGAGTGACCAGATACATATTCCTTATAAATCACAATAGTGCACCCGTTCCACTTTAGACAGTGTTTGGCCTGTTTCCAGTGTGGGGTTATCATAAGCCGTGCTTCTCTGAACATTATGCTGTTAATGGGAGTAAGTGGATACAATCATTTTGGAAAACAGTTTGACATTGTGTAGTAGAGCTGAAGCTAAAAAAAAAGAAAAAAATTGACCCAGAAATTCTACTCCTGGGTACATACCTTAGAAGAATAAGTGCTTGTGAGCGCCAGGATACAAGATGTTCACGATACTCGGAGTACTCAGATACTCAGTGTCTGTGATGGCCCCAGCCGGAGGCAGCCCACATATTTGAGTGCAGTGGGTGATGGGGCTTTCCGAGTTGACGTTATCAAGGACCAGCTTATCAGTGTTCTCTCCGCTTTCTCCACTGCCTTTTCTTTCTCGTACACTCAGGTAGCTTTTTGAAGCATTTATAGTAGTAAGATGTCTTGCCTTGGGGTGAGGAAGGTGAACTGTGGAAATAATGGCAAAAACAAAAGGGGCTGAGGTCAGTTTGCAGACTGAATTCTGCCTCCCCAAGGCATGCAGTTCTTAAATTTAGTGTGTCCACACATCAGTGTGCCTTTTACAAATGTGCTTACGATAAAATTACTGCAGTTTTCGAGATAGCTTTATAAAGGAGAATCAAGATCCAGTTAGGCATTGCCCTCATGAGCCCTCATTACATATTTGATTTACTTTGTAACTCTTATCATAACTAATTATAGACCATGTAAGGATTAATATCTTACCACGCTGATAGAGACTGGACTCTGTGAGGAGCCTGGACCGAGACCGTTCTGTTCGTTGTTGTATCCCCAGGACTGGGCACCACCCCAGCCTGGCAGCTCCAGTCAGGAGCTGTAAAATGGGTAAATGAACGAATGTGCCTTCTTAGGTAGGGGAGTGAGGCTACCAGGGACCGCGTGTATTCGCCAGTGGGTCATGGTAGGTGTCGTATATGAATGCACTGGTCTCAAGTCACTCAGGCCACTGGGTTGTCACTGTTATTTGAAGCTTCAGGGGTTCCATATGCAGGCACTGTGATTAAACTCATACGGAGTGTCCCGCCTGGGGATTTTACACATGCCCCATGTGGAGCAGAATTTGAGAACTTCTGTTCCACACGTAGAAACTGAAGCAGTCGTTCTCAGTCTGTGGTTCCCAGATTGGTTCCCAGTCTCTCAGCATTATCTGGAAACTTGTCTTACCCCACACCTGCGGAATCAGCAGCTTTGGGGGTGAAGGCCAGCATTCTGCTTTTCAATGGGCCATGCAGGGGATTCTGTGCACAGATATCTTTATGGCTCAGACGGTGTCTGGGCCCATTAGGCTGCTCTGACAAAGGACTGTAGACTGGGTACCTTATGAACAACGGAAATTTATTTCTTTCAGTTTTGGAGGCTGGAAGTCTGAGATAGGGTGTCAGCATTATCAGGTCGTGGGGAAAGCCCTCTTCCAAGTTGTAGACTGCCGATTTCTAGTTGAGTCCTTACATGGTGGAAGAGGCAAGAGAGCTGTCTGGGGCCTGGTTAATGAGGACATTATTCCCATTCATGTGGGCTCCACCTCATGACCGAGTTACCTCCCAAAGGCCCCACTTTCTAATACCATCACATTGGGTCTTAGGATGTTGACGTTTGAATTTTGGGGGGGATGCAAATTGCCCCATTGTAGTGGGGCAGTTACTAACAATAGTTTTTTGGCCAGTGGTTTGTTTACATTAATTCCAAGTACTTTTATATGTTCTTTCTGGTTATCTCCAAAACATGCTAATTTGAAATTGCTCTCATGTGCATTTCAGCAAACCCAGTCATTATGCACCAAGCAATGACATGTATGGCGGAGAGATGAATGTTCGGCCGATGCTTTCTCCCACGGCGTATTCTTTCTACCCAGAAGATGAAATTCTTCACTACTACAAGTGGACCTCCCCTCCGGGAGTGATTCGGATTCTGTCTATGCTGATTATCGTGATGTGCATTGCCATATTTGCCTGTGTCGCCTCTACACTTGCCTGGGACAGAGGTTATGGAAACAACATACTGGGCGGTGGTATAGGCTACCCTTATGGCGCAGGTGGCTTCGGAGGCTATGGAAATGGCTATGGCTATGGCTACGGTTATGGCTACGGAACAGGTTACACAGATCCAAGAGCTGCAAAGGGCTTCCTACTATCTATGGCTGCCTTTTGTTTTATTGCTGCATTGGTGATATTTGTCACCAGTGTTATAAGATCTGAAATATCTAGAACAAGAAGATATTACCTGACCGTGATAATAGTGAGTGCTATCCTGGGCTTCATGTTGTTTATTGCTACAATCGTCTACATAATGGGAGTCAACCCAACTGCTCAGGCCTCTGGGTCCATGTATGGCTCACAGATTATTGCCCTCTGCAACCAGTTCTACACGCCCGCAACTTCCGGACTCTATGTGGATCAGTATTTGTATCACTACTGTGTGGTGGACCCCCAGGAGGTATGGATAATTTTGTTTTTTTCACACCCCTTCTCTCCTTGGGTCAGAGGCTGTCAACTTGGGAGACTTAATACAGTTGCTTTGGGAACTTTTAAAAAATATTGATGCCAAGGCCCCACTTCTATTTAAATCAGAATCTGGGAGAGGGGCTAGGCGTCATTATTGAGATATAATTAATATACCACATAATTCATCCACTTAGAGTACAGTTCATTGGCTTTTAGTCTATTCAAAGAGCTGTGCAAACAATGAATTTTAGAAAATCTTTACTATTCTCCAAAGAACACTCATTAATCCATTCCCGTTAGCAATCACTCCCCCATTTCCCACCTTTCCTCAGACCTGTTCCATCGATTTGCCTGTTCTGGGTATTTCATATACATGGAATCACACAATATTTATGCAGTCTTCTATGACTGGCTTCTTTCATTTAGCATAATGTTTTTGAGGTTCACCCATGTTGTAGCAGGTACCAGTACTTCATTCCTTTTTATTGCTGAGTAACAGTTCACTAGATGGATGTCCCAAATTTTATTTATCCATTCATCAGTTGGTGGACATATGGACTATTTCCATATTGGCTGTTAGGAATAATGCTCTGAACATTTGTGTATAAGTTTTCGTGAACCTGTTTTAATTTCTCTTGAGTTGAGTATATACCTAGGGGTGGAGTTGCTGGGTCTTACGATGACTCTGTGCCTAGTCTTTTGAGGAACTGACAAACTTTTCCAAAGTGGTTGCACTACTTTACATTTACCAGAAGTAATTGGGATTCCAATTTATGTGCATCCTCACCAACATTGTGTTTGTCCCTCCGGTTGTCACCATGCTAATGGGTGGGAAGTGGTGCCTCAGTCTGGGTTTGATTTGCGTTTTCTGCACACCTGATGATGTTGAGCTGGTTTTCTTTGTGCATGTGTCTTCTTCGAAGAAATGGCTATTTACAACCTTTGTCCATTTTTTAATGGGTTGTGTTTATTTTTATTATTGAGTTGTAAGAATTCTTTTTATAGCTGGATACAGGTCCCTTATAGGTATATGAATTGCAGGTATTTTCTCTCATTTTGTGATTCTCGCGTCACTTTCTGTATGTTGTTCTTTGCACAAAAGCCTTTAATTTTGATTTGATTTGAGTTTTCTGTTGCTTATGCTTTCGGTGTCATATCTAAGAACACTTTACCTAATTCAAAGTCACAAAGATTTACTGCTGTGTTTTTTTCTAAGACATATATTTTTTAAATCCTCACCCTAGGACATGCTAATTGATTTTAGAGAGAGGGGAAAGCCGAGAGAGGAGGCGAGAGAAACATTGCCCACTCTGCCATTGCAGATGGAGCCCCCAACCTGAGCTTGTGCCGTAACCAGGGATTGTAACCAGGGATTTGACCCACAACCTTTCCGTTTACCAGACTATGCTCTAACCAACTGAGCCGCACTGGCTAGGCCTCTTCTAAGACTTTTAATTTTAGCTCTGTCAGTTAGGTCTGTGATCTATTGTAAGGTTATTTGGGGCATGGTATAAGGAAGGAGTCTAACCTTCTTTACGTGTAGATATCCAGTTACTTTGGAATTCTTTTTTGAAAGGACTATTTCACCATTAACTTGTTCATGCCCTAGTTAATAACAGACAGTAAATTTCAGGATTTATTTTGAAACTCTCAGTTTTTTTCCATCAACCTATATTTCTGTCCGTATGCTAGTACCTCACTGTCTTGTTTACTGTAGTTTTACAGTATGTTTTGAAATCGGGAAGTAGGAGTCCTCCAACTTTGTTCTATGTCAAGTTTGTTTGGCTAGATTGTGGGTCCCTTGCATTGTGAATTTTGGGATCAGCTTGTGAATTTCTGCAAAGCAAACAAACAAACAAACAAAACCCAGCTAAGATTTTGCATTGAACCTTCAGATCAGTTTGGGGAGTATTGTCATTTTTACATCAAGTCTACTGACACATACAATGTCTCCATTTACTTAGGTTGACTTTAACTCCTTTCAACAGTATTTTGTAACTTTTTCAGAGTATCAGCCAGTATTGTTAAAAGCTACCCAGGTGGTTCAAATGTTCAGATAGGGTAAAGAACCCTGCCTTCAGCAACTATGAGTCACCCCTAGTTATATTAATAAAATGTTTCTGGATTACTAATTTTTTGTCCTTGTGTTTTCATTTTTTCTCTTCACACTGACTCAGGAATTCTCATTCTTTTACCTGAATGAGTCACTCTGTTTTGAAGACTGAAATGGCTTCCCTGCAAATGTAGGTTTTCAGAATGTTTGTTGTTGACATTCAGATGTACTGACGGTAAACAGGGTAGAGGGTTGGTACTTCGGTCTTACCACACCCCCATCCTTTTTTAGCCCTGGGATCACCCCAAACCCGTGTGCTTTGGAAAAGGCTGTCATTGTTAGATAGACAGCTGCATTGAGAGCCACCTGTTACCCATTAGCAGGTATCTGGAGCAGAGTGCAGGTGCCTACCCAACTCCAGGCGCCTCAGGGCCAGCATGCCACTTAGCACACCTGCCAGGCTCTGAGAAGACTATCCCGGGCAGGGTTTCCTTGCCATGTAGCCCTTTCTAGCAAGTGCACGAAAGACTCCAAAAACAGAAACCCGCCAGACGAAATGAATCATCAGTCCGTTTTCTCTTAATTTATAGCTTGGTTATAACACGTCTGCATAATATGGTAAGACAGACCCTCTGTAAAATATGGTACCTTGGTGCTCCATTTTCGGAATAGTTCTCCAAAAAATTCTGAAATGGGTAGCTGGCAGTACCTCACGTTGATTAACCATGTTCTGAGGATTGAATGAAGGCATGTGTGTGTGTCTTTTGCTAGCTTTAGCCCAACAGGTATGGACTAGGTTTTATATTTCTAAAACGTAACATTCACATCAGTTTGACATCGATTAAGCCACAGAATTGAGTAGGGTGTTTGTAGTGGGTGGATTAGGTACTTGTAGAAGGTACAGTGGGATAAAGTAAGCAATTGAAATCTAATTATGTCAATGTCTTTCATCTCTTTTTAGGCCATTGCCATTGTACTGGGATTCATGGTTATTGTGGCTTTTGCTTTAATAATTTTCTTTGCTGTGAAAACCCGAAGGAAGATGGACCAGTATGACAAGTCGAACATTTTGTGGGACAAGGAACGTGTTTATGATGAGCAGCCCCCCAACGTTGAAGAGTGGGTAAGTATTTAAAAACCAATCAGCAAGCATCCAACCATTTATTAAACCTCTGGGTTTCTGTGTCTAAACTCGACTTTTAGTGCTTTGTGAAGCTTCGTTCTTAGAATTATTGTGTGTTGCAAAGTTGCGGCCTCAGATTTTACTCAGATCTGAGGAAGGAAGGTAGGATAAGTGGAAATCATGTTACTAAAGGTAAAAATCAGATTTCCATTTCCAAGGAGTGGATGTAGGAACTGAAAAGAGATTACTGCTAAAGGAGTCGTGTTGAAAGAGCTTGGCCTTTACAAAACTAACCCCTCCCCCACCCACCCCCACCCAGCCCCTTTTATTTTCCTGATTATTCTTTGGAGGGAAACATTATTACTCAAGGTGCTGTCTTGGGTCAGGATTGCCAAAGGGTGTTTTTAGAGTGTTAGCAGGTAGCAGACCTTTAAACTTTCTACACGGAGAACAGCCTGGTGAATCACCGTGCCTACCTTTGCACTAATATTTACCTATGAAATACCTTTAGTGAGGCAGAGAGAGATCAGGACATTTTCCTTTTTTGTCTATACTGTTAATCCTACCTGTGGTAGCTTCCTATATGATGTGATTTGCTGAAAGCCCAGTCTCTCCCTTCAAAAACATCTCCCCAGTGCATGTTACTGATAGCCTAACCTGTCTTTAGAGATGTCTGGAATAAGACTTTGTTTCTCAGAAATCCTCTGTTAGGATGCTGTTGGGAGCAACCTCAGAAACTGCTGTCATAGGTTTCTTTGAGCAGATTGATTTCTTCCATGAAGGTTACTTGAGAATCCTGGACACTTGTTCCAGGGTAGAATGAAGTGGCGGGGTGGGGAGGGGTGGCTAGTAGGAGGTAAGCAGAAAGGACTGGGTGGGTACTGCTGGTCACTGCAGGTCTGTGGTAAAAACATTGATCATCCCAAAGGCTCTTTCAGCTCTAGCATTGTGCACATCTGGTGTTTAATTCTAGAAATGTAGATGAAGTTTTTTTTTTTTAAAGATTTTATTTATTTATTTTTAGAGAGGGGAGGGAGGGAGAAAGAGAGAGAGAAACATCAATGTGCGGTTGCTGGGGGCTGTGGCCTGCAACCCAGGCATGTGCCCTGACTGGGAATTGAACCTGCGATGCTTTGATTCGCAGCCCACGCTCAATCCACTGAGCTATGCCAGCCAGGGCGAAATTTTTTTTTTTAATAGTTAGTTAAGGAGCAAAAATGAAGCAGTCTTGGGAGAGTCAGAGGGTGTGCTATGCATAGTATATGCCATGGAGATGATAGTGCAGTGTCCTTGCCCTCTCCTTGAAGCCTGCTTCTTCTTTGTTCCTCCTCATTTTTTCCACCCATAAAGCATGAAGGTGTTAGAGAATGTTTTCTTTTGACCTTGAGCTCCAGGCGAGGCCACCCGCAGATGGAATAGGACAGTCTGTTGTGAACTATGAAGTAAATGTTTCGTGGAGAGTTTCTGGGTGTGTTGGTTTTCACTGGCTGTTGGATTTGTTTACTTAAGGTTTCGAGAGCCTTAAAAAAAAAACTGACTGAAGAGAGACTAGCCAGTAATAATAGAGTCCCAGTGAACTTTGGGCTGTCACTGGATTTTACTCTCATGAAGGTTTAATCAGTTCTAGGTGCTTTTGATAATTGGGCAAAAGATAGAGTAACTTAGGGAGTGACGATGACAGAAGCCTAGAGGACTTAACTTTCACAGATGTGATAGCCAGTCTGGGTTGTTGGACGTGTGCTCGGCAGGTTTACTCTAGTAATGACTGTTTCGTCATATGAAACCTAAAGAATCATCTGTGGAAGGGTGCATGTGTGATTTTGGAATACTGATGTTTTATGGGATACTTGGAAATTCCTTATTTCTTTTCCCTTTCCCCTTGTTTCGCCAACCAAAATGGCTGAGGAAGGGTGGTATATGAAATAGGCAACTCGGAGGTTTTAGCCACAGGCATGTTGCTTTTCCTTTCGTTCCTCGCTCACCTGCCCATGTTTGTTTTGCTAAACTGGAAACTGGAGCCAGCGCCGCTGATCTTGAGAGAGCTCCTCCGTCCCCCAGAGAGCTCCTGCAGTTCCCAGCCTTCTCTGTTTGTTGTTCAGAACCTGTGCGTCCAGCCCTCTGTTCTCTCTTGGGAACAGGAATATTGGACATAGGTGTATATTTCAATGTGTTTTTTGGAGAGTCAAGTTCAGTGTCCTCCTACACCGCCACCATCTTGGACCTCCTCAGAAAATGTGCAATTTTCTAATTTCCTGTCTTTGAACCTTTTTTTGTAAAGATTTTATTTATTTACTTTTAGAGAGAAGGGAAGGGAAGGAGAAAGAGAGGGAAAGAAGTATCAGTGTGTGGTTGCCTCTCGTGTGCCCCCTAGTGGGGACCTGGCCCACAACCCAGGCATGTGCCCTGACTGGAAATCAAACTGGTGACCTTCTCGTTTGCAGGCTTACACCCAATCCACTGAGCTACACCAGCCAGGGCCAGTCTTTGATTCTTTAGCACAATGGTTTCTCTGCCACCCTAGGGACTTTTAGGTTTTCCCCCCTCTCTTTTCTGTATATCTTGTACTTTGTAAAATAAACAGACCATGTTTGCACACTGTTTGGGTGTTAACCTGGTTCTTTGAAGTCACTCACATTTGTGCCAACATTGTTATATTTTTAATGTTTAAAAGCTTTTTTAATACATTTACAAATCTCTATTTTTTTTTTCTGTATGTCCTCAAACCCCAGATCTAATGGGTACTTTCTTTCTGAATTTAAATATAATCACGTGGCTCTGGAGCACACCCACGCCTCTCTCCCCTCTCAGGCATGCATTTTTACTTTTCTCTTCTAAACTCTAAAGGGCCCCATGAGACTTGTAACTGGGGAGCAGTGGGCGGCGGCAGCTCGTCCTTGGCTCACCCCCTGAGCCTGTCTCTAAGGCCCCCTTTTCTCTCACTCTCCAATGAGCTGGACAGCAGCCCCGCCTTGGCTCACTCCTTTCCTGTAATGTTTCTAGAGAGCCAAAGCAGCCCTGCATAGACTCTCCTGTACTTCTAAGCCCTTCCTTTGTTTCACTGTCCCCAGCTTTAATAAATATACTCTCAAAAAACCCCATTCATTGATGAATGATGGGGATATGTTTTGAGAGATGTGCCACTAGGTAATTTCATCACTGTGAACGTCACCAGAGCACACTTATGCAAACCTGGGTAGTATAGCTTACTGTGCTTCCAGGCTGTATAGTATAACCTTCTACTCCTAAGCTACAAGCCTGCGCAGCATGTTTCTGTATAAAACACAAAGTTATGTCAATTACAAGAGACCATGCAATCAAGAGACACAGTGAATGCAAGATATATGAGTCTCCTGCCTACATAACACAGCATATTGTTTTATAGGAAAACTTTTTTATAAGTAGAAAGAGTATGCTCTAAAACAACGATAAGGAGTGTAGTATAGTAAGTAAATCATTAACACAGTCGTTTATTATCATTATCAAGTATTATGTGCTGTGCATAATTGCATGTTCTCAACTTTTCTGTAACTGGCACTGCAGTAATGCATTTTACTACAATGTTATGAGCTACGAGTCAATAGGTGGTAGACAATTTTCAACTCCATTACAGTCTTAAGGGACCACTGTTGTGTATGTGATCCACTGTTGACTGAAATGTTATGTGGCGTACAGCTGTGTGTCTGTGTTTATTTATTTAATCGGTGAACCTGATTGGTAACTGTAGAGAATCTGGAAAATATAGTAAAGTATAAATTTACTACCCTCAGTTACTATTTTACTGTATTTCCTCTAATCCTTTCCCCTGTTCTTCTTATTCTAAATCAGAAGTATGATTATATTCCCTGTCAGTGTAAAATCCTACTTTTTTAAAAAAATTATTGATTCATTTAGAGAGAGAGAGAGAGAAACATCCATTCACTGCTCCACCCGTGCAAGCACTCAGTGGTTGCCTCCTGCACGCACCCCAACTGGGGATTGAACCCACTGCCCTGGCACACTGGGGATGATGCTCCAACCAACTGAGCTACCTGGCCAGGGCCAAATCCCTTTTTTTCTGATTTGACATTATATTGTAGGCTTTTTGTCATATCATTAAATCTTCCCCAGAAACATTTTTGATACTGTTAAAATTTTATTGAAGTGTAATGTATATCTTTATACACAGAGTAAAGTGCATTAAGTACACTATTTAATTGTAAGTCTTGGTGACTTTTTACATGTATAGGGCCATGTAACCATCACCCAGATCAAAATATAGAATGTTCAGTGTCTAAGGTTTCCTCACGCCTTTTCTCGATGAGTCCCCTACAGAGTGGTAATGCCCTTATTTCTATCAGATCTGTCAGCTTTGCCTGTCCTTGAACTTCATATACATGGAATTACATGCTGTGGGCTTTGTGTCCACTCAACATAGTGTCTCTGGGATTCATTTACATTGTTGCATCTGTCATAACGATATTTGTGGATTTGGGGGGAAGATAAAAGCTCTCCTGACCATCCCTTTTTTAAAACCCATGGTCAGAATCTCATTCATTCATTCATTTTAAAATTTATAAACAAAAAGATGTTCTTTGTTAGAAATTTTTTTTGAAAAAAATATTTTATTTACTTTTAGAGAGAGGGAAAGAGAGAGAGAGAAACATCAATGTGTGAGAGATACATCTATTGTTTGTCTCTGGCACACCCCCAACTGGGGACCTGGCCCACCACCCAGGAATGTGCCGTGACTGGGAATCGAACTGGCGATCTTTCTGTTCGCAGGCCGGCGCTCAATCCACTGAGCCACACCAGCCAGGGCAGAATTATAATAAAAAAAAAAGTTTTGGAGGGAAATGTCTCTGTGCTATCATTGTGTCCCCATTTGCCCACTTACAAGTATTTTTCCACCCTTTGCCACTCTTGTGGGCACTCTTCTTAGTTTCTTGTGATTCCCTTCATTGTTTTATTTTATAAAAATAAACCAAGTAAAGATAGACTTCCTGCACTTTTATACAAAACTTAGCATACTGCTCATGCCATTCTGCTTACACCTGGCCCTTTCACAGTGTATCTTGGCACAATTATATGACTTTCAGAAATTGTGTACCTTGTGTAGATGCCTGTCCATGTATACTTCTTTCTGTCAGCTAGATTCCCCAGACTGGTATTACTGAGTCAAAGGGCATATACATCTGTACCTTTGATAGATATTGAGACATTGCCCTTCTTAGGAGTTGTACCAACTTATGTTACAACCATCAGCAATGTATAAAATTCTGGTTCTATACACTTTTTCTGATAACATTCCCTTGTAACTATGCTCACACTCAGGGGCTGCTGTGCCCAGGGGCTGGGCCCTCCTGATAATAGAGCATATAGCAGCTACTGTGTGGGGTATGGTTTCCAGAGAAACGGTGCTCTGTAGACAGTACGGACTACAGTTGACCCCTACCTGAGCAGGGATACATAACAAGAACCCCAGTGGACACCTGACATCATAGACTGTACTGAACCTTGCATAGACAGCTTTTTCCTGTACATATTTATCTATGATAAACTTCTATATATGAATTAGGTACAGTAAGATTAACAACCAGTAATAAAATAGAACAATTAAAACAATGTACTGTAATAAATGTTATGTGAATGTGGTCTCTCTTTCAAAACACCTGATTGCACTGTGCTCACCTTCTTGTGATGCTGTGTGATGGCACATCACTGTTGTGAGGAGACGAAGTTGGGGGGAGATGCTGGACAGAGTGGCGATTCACATCCTGGGTGGGATGGAGTGGAACGGCAGGAGATCTCATCACACTACTCAGGACGGCATGCAATTTAAAACTTATGAACTGTTTATTCCTGTAATTTTCAATTTAATATTTTCAGACTGCCGTTGACTTCAGGTAACTGAAACCGTGGAAAGTGAAACTACGGGTAAGGGGTGGGGGACTAACTGTACATGAATATGCACTATATGAAGTAATTGTAATTGCCCCCTTATTGCTGGTGCCTGTGATCATTTTGCCAGGTTTAAATTCAAAGTGCAGTTTGAATAGCTGAGAATGAATTTCTGAGCAGGTGTGTGCCTGTTTTGTTCGCGCCAGTGCCCCTGAGTACTCTGCTGGCTCCTCCCAGAGGGTGTAATGCTGCTCAGATCCCTGTCTGCCCCTCCTTGAGCTGGGCCTCATCCAAGGGCAGGGGACTGTGGTCTGAAAAGCTGTGTCCTGCCAGCATGCAGAGAATGCCAGTGGCTGGAGAGCCATGGGTGCCAGGGCTGAGTCAGGAAGGCCTTTAGCCTGTGAAGATATAAGTATTGCATATTAATCTTTGTGTTCAAACCTCTCCTCTCCCACTTGCATTTTCAGCAGGTCATTAATATAAATGTCAGGACATACATACTCATTTTCTCTAAAGTAAATGCTTAAAACTGGGATCTGGCTTTAGAAAGTCCCACACGTATGGTAAACATTAGAGCTGATTATAAAACGTGTACTTGAGATTAGTTTTTATTGATAGCTACAGTATTCTGGTGAAATGGTCACTCAAAGTTAAGAACTTCAGTTTTAGGAGCTCCCGTGAATAAATTTTGATTTGGTGTCGGTCAGGTAAAAGAAAGCAGAAACAGAGCTTTGGGGGACCTTGGAGTGAGGGGTCTGATGTAGCCCAGCGAACTTACAGGAAGGGAACAGAACGCTAACAGGTTGGTGGCTTGTTGGTGACATGAGAGTCAGGACTAGAAGTTCAGTGCTCTTTCCGTGCAGGGCATCAGGCTGACTCGGGTTTGAGCGTCACATCTTCATTTTGGTAACAAAGCTAAAAACAATCAGAGCAAAACAAAGAAAAGTAGGAGCCACATTTCCTAAGGACCATTATAGGGCGGCCACATTGTTATCATTCTAGCTGCAGCCCCTGCGGTGTGGGCCCTCTCACCGGAGAAACTGAGGTTCGCAGGTGACTTCAGTAATTCGTCTTAGACTTGACATACTAATCAGCAAGACCAATATTATATTTGCTGTTATAACTTGTATTTTTTTGGTGTGTGTATGTGTGTCTTTTTTCCATCTGAGCCTCAGGGTTGTTGTTTTTTTTTTTTTCATAGAATTGGAAAAAAATAGTGTATTTTCCATCTGCAGTTGAGAAACTGCCTATGGGGAGAGTCACTTTAAGTTATACGTGGATTTTTTACTGGGGGGTGGGGTCTGGCACTCTTCATCCTTGCATTAGCTCAAGGGTCAACTGTGATTAGTAGAACTAACAGATTTAAAATGATAATGCACGTGTAAAAAGCCTGTCTGTACTGCAGGTCAGCATACTGATTCTCAGTGAGTATTTTCTGCGTGTCTCCCAGTTGGCACCTTTTCTTGGAACTGCCACAGGATGGTTACGTCAGAAGCAGGCGTAGACTGAGTTTGGAGAGGGCATGACATAAACTTGTTTCTCCATTGCTACCAAGTAGTAATCAAAATTTAATAAGGGTCCAATTTTAAGTAGGAAATACTTAAAGCTATATGTTACGTAGGTAGTTTTATTTCTAGAAGTTTCTCAGGCTTGACATTGTGATACAACTTGTATGTAGCATTGCTCCCAGTATTTACTTGCCAAGGTAAGAACTAGTGAGGATGGCCGGCTGGGGGCAGAGAAGGGCCAGGGCCTTTGGTTGTCCTTTGTGGTCAGCCCTGGGGGCTTTTGGTTTCCTTGGACTTGGATGGAGATAGTCACTTTGTCTACTTATTTAACAGGTTCCTCGTGTATAAATGGGGAAAATACAAGTTCCACCTACAGATTTTTTGATTCTGTAGCAAAGGTCTTAGGTCAGTCCAGGCCAGCACATAATTTATTAATGCTCAGTAAACTGTAGCTAGAGTAATAATTGTTAGCATTTGTAATGATGAGCTTAAATAAGGGAGTTTGGGTAAGAGGACCTAAAATTAATGTTGGGTGCAGTTTAACTTAATTTTCCTTTTATTTGTAAGCTTGTAAGCTTGTTGCAAGTTCTGATAAAAGCAGTTTATTTTGTTTTTGTTTATTTTTTTTTTTTCTGAAGGGCATAGGCAGGCCCTGCACGTTACCTCCTTGCACACAGGATGGGGAGACCGATGTGCCTGGGGAAGGTGACTGGGACAGGACAGTGGTGGCAGTCAGCATTAGACATCTAAAGAAACTTGAATAGCTTTTTAACTTTCAACCAGCACAAGCTTTCTTTAATGTAAAAGCGGTCCCGTTGGCTGCTGACTAATTGGTATACCAGGCCATCACCCTGGGAAAAAATTAACTGATACCTGTGGCCTCAGGTGGGTCAAAATGGAATGGAAGTGGAAGTGCCTTTTCTGTCGACTGACTCTTACAACCCACCAGCATGGAGAACAGAGGCCCTGTCTATCCCGGTGCCCCTGTGAATGAAAGGGGTGGGAGGACAGGTCGGGCATCCTGGAGAGCTGGTTTAGAGTCGTCATGGAGGCAGAATATGTGCTGAAGCTGGTGATGTCTTCGTGGCTCTTTGAAAGCAAGAATTCCTAGGTTTCCAGCACTACATAGATATAATATTATGTTAATGGTAGGTGATGGTTGTAATGGTCCAAATAGGGCAGTTGTCTGTCTTGGTTAGTGGTTCCGAAACCTCAGCAAGCATCAGAATCATTTGGAGGACTGCTTGAAACAGCTTGCTAGCTGCTCCCTGCCCCCCAGGGTTTCTCATTCAGCAGCTCTGGCATGGGGCCTGAAAATCTGCATTTCTCATGAGTTCCCAAGTAACACCGCTGCTGCTGGTCTGGGGACCACGCTTTGAGAACCACTGTCCTGCAGGGTGGCAGGCCCAGTTCGAGTTCAGGTATGCATAGGGCCTTTTCCACGTCACGGCACACTCACTAAATAACAATGTTGTAAAATGTACTGGAGTAAACTGAAGGGGATTTGGAACCTCAGGTGGTGACTGACCGATGGCCAAAGGCTCTGAGGACTGAGGTGTTCCGTGCCTTGTGCATTCCTGTTGGGGAGCACTGGCGTGAGGTGCACAGGTATTAAAATACAGTCTACACCAGGATTTTCGTTTCTAGAGCAAGGAGTGCTTGAATGATATTGCTCACTGACAGTAAGGTTTCTGCAGCTCACCTTCTCCCAAAGCTCTGTTAACAATTCACTGACTCCTGGGGAGTTTCGGAATTCATTTGTGTTGGTACATGACGGGCCACATGCGTTTCAGCTTGGGATATTGTGTTTGCTAAATCTTCAGTGCCATTTGATCAACAGGAAATTATTCAGACTCTCTCAAACCTGGTCCATGCGTGATGTCTTCCTTTGTGGGGTTAGTACATTTGGGAGCATCTGCCATCAAGAGGCCAAGGGTGGAGAAAGGTCTGAGGGAACTTTCTGGAGGCAATTCTGAGGCTCTTGCTGTGGGGAGCATCTTGTGGGTTTAATATCATAAAACAGGAAAAACGAGTTGAACCACTTACAGGTCTGAAAGTGGATGCAGGTGGTAAAACTGGAGATGGTACTTTGAGATTAAGGTTTGTCTGTTGTCTTTCTCTGTTGTAATTATCAAGCGGGGAAAAGCCCTTCTGTTTCCCTTTGGAGGGTGGTGTTTCTGCATTCCGGCCCAAATAAAGGCACCTGGTGACTGAAACAGCATTCAAATTTCGTGTCAGAAGCTATTTTTACAGTATTAGTCTAACAGGCAAACAAAACTCTGCAAAATGGATTCCCCTCACATCTCATCAGGGTGTGGTGAAGAGTTACGGCAATGTTACAGGGACTGGTCAGTACCCAGACAAGACTAGTGCCTCAGGCAACATTGAAATTAATGGGTGGCGGTTTGCTGCGGGAGAAAGCTGGCCTTCGGAGCCAGGTGGGCCAGCGTTCAAACCCCCCTTCTCTACCACATTGCTTTCTGTGTGACCTTGAGCAAATTAATTCAAACACAAAGGCTCAATTTCCTCATCTGAAAGTGGAAATAATTGTATCTACTCAGGCAATGGTGAGGGATACACTTGGCCATAAATACTCAACAGATGAACTTCCCATTTCACTCTTAGAGGCGGCAACTTTTGTCAAATTGCTTCACCAGCTGGATGCAGGGGGAGACTGACTCTTTCTCCCCTGAGTGAGCAGGAATAAAGACAGGAGGAGGAAATGGGGAATGGCTGTTGTCGCTCATTTTGCTTGTGCTGATTTCAAGTGATACATGGGAGTTGTTCTGCACGGAGAGAAGTGTTTTCCCCAGACTTCGTTTTGAGAGACAGACTTTCTTTCACAGGACCCTGAATCATTCTGCTTTTTATTCTGTCTGTCCACCTGGGTCGCAGGTGAGGAGGTGCGGTGATGGCAGGGGTTTGGAGGATGGCTAAAGGGAGCCACCCACTTTGTCCTTTGGGCACCCCATGGGGACTTAGGGTGTTTTTAAGGAGTTTGGTTGTCACAAAGATTTCTTTCATAAGTGATGTAATCAGAACACTTGTAATAAGTATAATTACATTTTGAATAAAATTGTGTCTTCCTAAATACCTCTTGTGAAGAGCTTTTGAAATTATTTCATTTGAATTTAGTTCATTTTGACATTTCAGAAAGTCATGTTCTTTGCAGGATTGAAATATGAATCTTAGTAAAACTTTTCCTGTGTCTTGCTCTAAATTAATTATCCATATTCCTTGAACTAAACAAGGTCTGTGTGAGTGCTTGTCCTTTTTGAATTTAGTCTCAAGAGTGAGTTGAGTCATTTTTTGGTTGCATGAAGTGGACATTTGTCTTTCTCTCTGCTGTCTTATGTCTCCCTTTTTTATAGTCTGTCTGTGAGGGGTGAGTGCTTCGAGGACCAAGGACTCCCGCAGCAGATCCCAGATGAGTTGGAGGGCTCTGCTGGGTGGATTCCCGCTGCCCACAGCTGGCTTCCCCCTTCACTTGGGTCTCTCCCACTGGAAGGCCCCGGGGTCAGAGCACTGGACCCGCCTTCCAGGCTCCTCTCTGCTTCAGAGCAACAACTCCAGCGTTTGGTTTCTGGAATGTTGACTCTCCAACCTTTCTTTCCCCTCAGTACTTGGTAGAAGACAAATCTTCCTTAATTCATGTTTTTACTTCTGACCCTAATTTCTCAGAGCTGTTCCCAAGATACTTGAGGAAAATTGCTCACCATTTGCTGTTTAGAATTAAGCCTAATTTGCCCTGGCTGGTGTGGCTCAGTGGCTTGAGCTCGGGCTGTGAGTTGGGGTGTCGCCGGTTTGATTCCTGGTCAGGGTACGTGCCTAGGTTATGGGCCAGGTCCCCAGTGGGGGCCATGTGAGAGGCAACCACACATTGTTTCACTCCCTCTCTTCCTCCCTTCCCTTCTCTCTAAAAATGAATTAATAAAACCATTAAAAAAAGAATTAAGCCTAATTTTCTCAATTTCTCAATCTTTTAAACAAATTTTATAACAATGATTACAGTGGCGAGGATTTTGTTAGTATAAATGTGTGTTTTAATGAACTTGGACGACATCATCAAGTCTTGTGGGTTGGCTGGGTGGGGAGTCCGTGAGTAACAAGAGTGAAGCTCAGAAACCCTAGGACCCAGAGGTTGAGGGCTCCCTGCGTGAATTACTAATACGTGGTCACTCCCCGCTGGGGCTTCCCCCTTCCTTCTCCTGGCCTTTCAGAGCAGCAGGTTTATACTCATTTTGCATTGGTACCATGAGAAAAAGTAATATTTTAGCTTTTATTTTCATAAAAAAATGAAACATAAAGGAAAAATAACAGACCTTACTCCTTGTTTTACAAATATGTTTTGTCTCTGCCTCTAGACTCTTAAGCTCCTTTTAAGGACACAGTCTGCTTATTCTTTTTTGAATCTGTCTGGGGATTTCTTTAAAACTACATTTACTGGGGTGAGCCCTGCTGGGGAGCTCAGTTGCTTAGAGTGTCGTCCCAACACACCAAGGCTGCAGGTCCGTCCTCAGTCAGGAATCAACCAGTGAATGCCCAGCTAAGTGGAACAGCAAGTCGGTGTTTCTTTCTCTTTTCCTCTCTCCCTCTCAAACCAATAAAAATAAAAATTAAATTATTGGGCTGACATTAGTTAATACAATTTTATAGGTTTCAAGTATATAGTTCTATAATACATCATCTGTACACTGCATCATGTGTTTACCACGTCTGGGATATTTTAAAAATGTGAACCTATCACAAATGTGCATGTCATCCTTTTGCCAAGCCCGTGTTAATAATTAATTTTCTTTATATTGTTTCAACTTTAGTATACGTTCTGCCAAAGCAAACAGTACTTTGGAATTTTTCGTGCAGTTGCATAAAAAAGTTTTAAGTAACCAAAGACCTGCCAGAGGGTGAAGCTAGTGGACAAGTGAGTCCAGTCCTGCTGGTTCAGAGATAAGGTCGCTCACAGCTGCTCATGGAATAAGAGTTTTGGATACATACAGTGTGGAGCGGCAGTGAGTGAGGTAACCTTTGTGTAGCAAACTCTGCATTCCTGATTTGTGCCAGGGACTATGCAGGGCTTTGGAGTCCCAAAGGGAAGGCAGGGGACTGCCCAGGGAGAGGTGGTGGCTTGTAGCGGAGGTTTCCCAATGAGGCCTGTATTTAAATCCCACATTACCATTTACTAGGTGTAAGTCTTTGGGAAAGTTGTTGAGCTCTCTGAGCCACAGCTTCCTCATTTCTGAAAAGGGAATCATAGTATTTACCTGTCAGGTTGTGCCTTCTAGATGATGTATCAGTTCAATATTTGGCACATTGTAAGCAGGCAGACAGAGATGGCTTTTAGAACAGGTGACTGCCTGCTGAGGTTAGAGATAGGGGAGCAAGCCATTACACTGTGTGTGAACAATTGTTCCACAGTGCAGAAGTGCTGTGGTGGGTGGGAGGATTGTGTCTACAGGTGCTTGGGGAGATAGGAAGACAGGTGCCTCACCCAGCAGGGACACATGTGGAAAGCCTCCAGAAGATAGTGGCATTACTAATCCTTGGCAGTGAGCCAAGACTTGAAGCCCAATTAAGGATTAGCTGGCAAAGGAAAGAGGAAGAACATTCCATCCCAGGCAGTAAGAAGTCTCTACAAGGACACCCACACACCTTGGTTTTGCTTTCTTGTTTGTGAGTCAGTTGGAAATCTATCAGTTTTGAGCATCTGCTAAAGTTGTTAAAGGGAAAGAAACTGGAGAGATCTTAAATGGGGTTTTTATTTTAAAGGTTTTATTTATTTATTTTTAGAGAGAGAGGAAGGGAAGGAGAAGGAGAGAGAAACGTCAGTGTGTGGTTGCCTCTCAAGCACCCCCTACTGGGGACCTGGTCTGCAACCCGGGCGTGTGCCCTGATTGGGAATCAAACTCAGTCCACTGAGCCACACCAGCCAGGGCAAGATGTAAAATGAGTTTTAAAGAAAAGGAAGTCTTTTTGAACTCTGATGAAGTCCCCAGAGTAGGAATAGGCCTTGGGCTTGGCAGAGTTTTTTGCCTGTGAAGCTTGGTGATGGAGTCTAGTCCTAAGGAATTCATCTGGGGAGCCAGGAGTGGTCCCCACCCCACCCCCCTGTGGTGGGATCTAAGCACACTCCCTGGCAACCCACCCACTGGTTTCCCAGTTGCTGCCAAACTCCACTTTCAAGAGGAAATGATTCCATTCCTTTCTGACTCATGGGAATATTAAACAATCAAGAAGACCTCCATTCATGTCCTTAGAGGGGTGGATAAATAAATACTTCAGCATGTGATACTGCAGCGATAGGAAAAGGAGCAGGTCATGTTATGATGCTATGCCTAACAGGAAACAAGATGTAAAGTGTGTATGTTGCAAGGAAATACACTGTATTGATACTGGACCTAATCGCAAGTATTCACAATTGCAAAATAATCCAATTAAAAGTCTGCCGTCACATTCAAATACTTAGAAAAGTTCTTTGTTTAGCTTAATGTCTTTAATTCCAGAATCCAGCATTTTAGTTTTTACATAAAAGCATTGTGTTGAATATGTACCTTGTCATGGCATTAAATTGTCAAAACAACTTGGTGAGGCAGGTCGCTTCCCCATTTCTTGCAGAGGAGCAGACGGAGGTTTTCTAGAACTTGTAGTTGGCAGCTCTGAAGTGAGCCGAGGTAATCCGATGCCATTGTTCTCATCACCAAGAGAAAGTAGTCCCACCCTCCCTGTGTTTGAAAAATTGCCCTTTTTTTTTTCACAGAAATAACTTAATAGAGTTACATTTAATTTTTCCCCGTACTTTATTCCTTTACCTTGAAACAGCTTAATGACTTTTATGGGTGTAGCTTTTTTTTCTGTCAATTACAGAGTAATATGTAAAGATTTTTAGGTGAAATTTATTTATTTATTTATGAAGATTTTATTTATTTATTTTTAAAGAAAGGGGAAGAGAGGGACAGAAAGAAAAACAGCAACGTGTGGTTGCCTCTCGCATGCCCCGAACTGGGGACCTGGCCTACCACCCAGGCATGTGCCCTGATTGGGAATTGAACTGGCAATCCTTTGGTTTGCAGGCTGGCCCTCAATTCACTGAGCCACACCAGCCAGGGCAAATTTTTAGGTAAAATTTAAAGAATGTTGGATCTACTTCATGAACTTCAACAGTGTTGGGAATCTAATCAGCTATGCTTATTTCATTTAAATTTTTCTTCCGAAGTTTCTGTGGGAAACCTTTCATGTTAACAAAGCATAGTCTCTAGTATGTACCCATGCTTAGGACAGACTCACTGGAAAGCAGAGAGGGCTGGCAACAATGTTGGGACTGCACTGGGGCTGTTAATAATAGAGCCATTGAGAATGTGTGTTAAGGGAGAATATACAAATCTCATTAAGGAACTATAGCAGTAATCAGTTGGAGTTTAATTACTTCTGTGGGTTTTTTTAAAGATTTTATTTATTTATTTCTAGAGTGGGAAGGGAGGGAGGGAGAGAGAGAGAGAGAAACATCAATGTGTGGTTGCTGGGGGCCGTGGCCTGCAACCCAGGCATGTGCTCTGACTGGGAGTCGAACCTGCGATGCTTTGGTTTGCAGCCCGTGCTCAATCCACTGAGCTATGCCAGCCAGGGCTACTTCTGTGGTTTTAATGGCCCATATTTATGGCGAATAGATTAGGAAGAGCCAATGTCCTTTGTCCTATCTAAGAGGTGTTCCAAGTGTGGTCCTCAGACAGCAGCATAAGCATTACCCTAGAACATGTTAGAAATGAAAATTCTCAGCCTAACACAGACCTAGCATAGGTAAATGAGATTAGTTTTCTTAATATGGGGGAGAAGCAGTTAGGTGGGTAATTATTCCACCTAATCCCATCATGATGAGAGGTAACTGGGATTTTTTTTTTCTTCTTTGTAATTCGTTCTGGATTGTGTTTGTAAAGATACTGATTTGACTGTTACCACTAATAATAACAGTCATTACAGGTTGATAGTATTTAATGAGCCCAATAAATACTAGATTATTTTATGTATATTTTTCTCCATTTCTTCCCCTTTTAAATTATAGGCTAAATAATACCTGTGTCTCTTGGGGCTGTTTCTTTAGGTTAAAAACGTGTCTGCAGGCTCACAAGACATGCCTCCTCCCCCTTCAGACTATGTAGATGGAGTGTACAGTCCCGTGGCCTACTCCTCCAACGGCAGAGTGAATGACAAGCGGGTGTATCCGGAGTCCTCCTATAAATCAACGCCGTAAGTAGCACCTTCTGATAGAATGAGTCTAAAAACTGAGTATTTACACATTTATAAATCAGGTGCTATTTTGTGCTATTTATCTTAAAAAGAAATCCAACACTTTGCACGAAGGCTGGAGACCTGTCCTGGCATTGTAGGTGAATGCCTAAGGTTATTTGGAAGATAAGGAGAGTGGGACTGTGTGGTAGGGTTCTCTTCCCCTTCCAAGCTGGAAGTGCTTTTCTCTTGGTGATTTAACAGATAGACGGTAGGTTAGGTTCTGTCACTCTAGGAATGTGGTTCTCGTTCCTGCTCCAGGTTTTCAATTTAGGTGTGGGTAAAAGGACATTACTGATGGATAGCAGAGCTAAAGTACATTCCTCAGTCTCTCCTTTTGCCTATAATTATTAGATCTCATTAAAAGTATTGAATAAGTGCAAACAGTCAGGAGGCTTTGTCTAGAAATAAATGATAAAAATTTACTCAAGGGTATTAGAGTTTGCAGATTGGTAACATAGCTAGGTAAAAACCTAGAAGTGTTCCAAAGAAGAAAGAAAAGTTAAGAGTTCTTATAGTACATGTCACAACCTTGAGAATAATCAGCCTGTGTTCTTAGCCCTCGCACTGGTCCAGGACACGTATCAGTCGGATGTCAGGCAGTCTGGATGACAGATGCCAGGTGGTCAAGAGGATGGGCACCAGGAGGTCTGGTCCTGTTCTAAATCCTTTAGGGGGTAGTCACAGGGCTATCTATAAATTTGATGGATGTCTGGGCATTACCTAGGTATTGGCTCAGGCCTGAAAAGTTCAAAAGTTGAAGATCCCAAGTAAGTTAAGATAAGAAAAAGAATAATTTCTTCATGCTTCAACCTTCATAATGTTAAATAATTTAGGAGCTTGGTTAAAATGACTCTATTTTATATGTTCCCTGTCTTCACTCTTTCCTCAACAGAAAGAGGAGATTGATTTTTCATTGATCAAACCTGTCCATATACATTTTTACTAAACTGTAAGGCTTCATTTAAATTCATGAATTCTGAGATCTCCTTTGCTGTGCTAGAACCTCCATGTTGCTGATAAAGCCCGTAGGTTTTGTTTTACATATAGTGTAAAAAACCTCATAGTGCCCTGGCCCTGTGGCTCAGTTGGTCGGAATGTCGTCCCGTACACTGACACATTGTGTGTTCGAATCCCGGTCAGGGTACTTACCTAGGTTGCGGGTTTGATCTCTGGTCAGGGCGTGTATGGGAGGCAGCAGAGCAAACTGATGTTTCTCTCTCTCTCGCTCTAATCAATAAACATATCCTTGCCCTGGCTGGTGTGGCTCAGTGGATTGAGCACCAAACTGCAAACCAAAGGACTGCAGGTTCAATTCCCAGTCAGGGCACATGCCTGGGTTGCAGGCCAGGTTCCCAGTAGGGGGGCACATGAGAGTCAACCACACATTGATGTTTCTCTCCCTCTCTTTCTCCTTCCCTTCCCCTCTCTCTAAAAATAAATACATAAAATCTTTTTTTTTTTTTTTTAATAAACATATCCTTGAGTGAGGATTAAAAAAAACAAGCCAAACCTCATAGTGAGTTTCTGGCCTGGAGTAGGTGCCATTACAGTTATTGAAATGGTGTCACCATTGTGGTTTCAGTTTTCCCTAGAGACTAATTCTAATTCAGCTTAATGACTGATCAGTGATGGATGCTGGAGGTGAAGTTAAGGACTTGGATGTAATTTTTGCCTAAGGATGATAAGTTGTTGTTGCTATATATAATTTTAGAACTCCAAATTCCTTTATAGACTGAAGAAAGAAACCTTCCCTTTAGCTAGTTTGATTGTTCTTAGTTAAAGGTGTATCTGCTGGAAAACTTTCTGTTTTTCAAAGTTTTATTTCAACCCCACACCCTTATTTAGTGGGCTGGGTTACATAGAGATCCACTCTGAGTGCACAGTTTGGGTGGCTGAAACCCCATAAAGTGACGCCAGCAGCTGAGTTAATTATGGAGTCAGTTTGAAGACAATAGATTGATTGTTACCCTGCAGTGGAATTTGGAAACACACTGGCAGTCTGCCTTACCCTCCAAACATTTCACTTTGCTCTGCAGAATCAACCTGGCTGTTCATTTCAGTTGTGGATGATTTGGAGGAAGAGCATTTTCTCTGTTCTCCTTCTTTTCAGATTTTAACAAAAACCAAAGCACTTGAGGGTAATAAGGGCAAAGGTACATAGTAGCAATGCAATCCTTATGAAACCTTTAAGCTATGATTTACGGAACTTTCACACATAGAAAATAAGTGTCTATAATGCATGTGACCAGCTGTGCCTCTAAATTATCTGTAAGGCCTGCATGGTCACACAGCATTCCCATGTGCTGCCCCTTTTCATGAAAACCAAGATAGGTTCACCGTAAGTAAAACCTTCTGATAGAGTGAATCTAAAAACTGAATATTTGCACATTCATTTGGAACAATTTAAAAATCTTATTTATTCTTGAGTAAACCGATACATTCATCATGTAAAACTTAAAAGGGAAAAATAGATCCCTAGGTCCTCTCTCTAGAGACAGCTACTATTACCAGTTTCTTTTATATCCTTCCAGAGGTTATTTTTAAATACAATATGCTGGCCAAATATGAATATTGGTTATTTTTTTCTTTTTTTTTTTTAAAGGTAAGATTTCCTTTGTTTTATTTTTTATTATTATTATTTTTTTTAATTTTTAGAGAGGAGAAGAGAAGGAGAAAGAGAGGGAGAGAAACATCAATGTGTGATTGCCTCCCAAGCACCACCTACTGGAGACCTGGCCTGCAACCCAGGCATGTGTCCTGACTGGGAATTGATCCAGTGACCCTTTGGTTTGCAGCCCACGCTCAATCCACTGAGCTATACCAGCCAGGGCTGGTTATTTTTTTCTTTAAAAATACTAGCATATTATGTTTTTAAAAGGTTTTATTTATTTATTTTTAGAGAGCAGGGAAGAGAGGGAGAAAGAGGGAAAGAGAAACACGAATGTATGAGAGGTACATCAGTTGCCTCTTGTGCACCCCAACTGGGGAACTTGCCTGCAACCTAGGCATGCTCCCTGACTGGGAATCGAACCAGATACGTTTTGGTTTGGAGGCTGGCACTCAACCCACTGAGCCATACTAGTCAGGGCTAAAAAATACTAGCATATTAAATGCCTTGTTAGCAGTATATCTTGGAACTGTTTATATCGGTATACAAAGAATTTACTGGCCTGTTTCACATCTGCATAATATTCCATCAGTAATTTTTTATATTAATCCTGTATTGATGCACAGTATTTCCCATTGTTTTGTAAATACAGACTGCTGCAGGGAATAAACTTGCACACTTATTACTTTACACATATGTCAATATATCTGGAGGAAAAGCAGAATTGCTGGGCTAAAGGAAATGACATATTTAATTTCATTCAATGTGGTCAAACTGTACTCCCAAAGGTCCTCTCGAGCCCTTTTGTCCTCAGTACTCCCATGCCCCACCACTCTTTTGATGCTTATCACCATCTATTAGTTTAGCTTGTTACTGGAGTGATTTTTTTTTTAATTTATTGATTTTAGAGAGAGGGAGGAAAGCAGAGAGAGGCAAAAACACATAGATTTGTTGTTCCATTTATTTATGCATTCATTGATTGATTCTTGTTTGTGCCTTCACTGGGTATCAAACCCACAACCTTGGTGATTGGGACGACACTCCTAACCAACTGAGCTACCCAGCCAGGACCTGTTATTGAATGGAATTATATAGTAATTATTCTCATATTTGGTTCCTCTTTCTCTTCATAATGTCCTGTATCTTAGAATTTGAGTGCTGTTAGAATTACTTGTGGAATAGATGACAGCAGAATTCAGCTGAAGATGATTGCCACTTCACCCTTTCTAAGTGAATTTGGGAGAGCCCTGTGAGGTCCACTCCCTACTATACTGTCCACACTCGGGGTGAATTAATCTTAACAAGTCCTGGAAGTTGAGTGTTGACACTACAGAGAGCATTCAAGGCAAGATGACACCCTAGAGTGACAGAAAAGACAGACCACTGTTCGGTAGTAGCAAATAGCCTGGTGGGGTGATCCGTGAGGGCTTTTTGTGTGAGTTGTAGGAATGTGTGAGCTGGTTCCCATAAGGCCCCGGAATGGGTCTTCATCAGGCGTGGCATGATCCAGGGACTCAGGCGACATCAGTGCTCTTGTTACTATGTTGCCTTTATTCTCAGTTGTAACAGGATGGGTCATCCACATTCCTCAAGCTGCACTGATTTTCCAGCCCAGGATTAAGAAAAGGAATTTCCTGTTCCCAAAGCTTGCCTTTCAGATCTGTTGAAAAGATTCCGATTGTCTCTTTTGGGTCATTGTCATCTCCAAGGTCAGGAAGATGAAGTTCTCTCATTAGCAAGGCTTAGTTACTCCCCCAATAGTGGTGACAGTTCTAACAACCATGTATATAATGGACATCATTCTGGCAGTCAAGGCAGTGATGTTGATCATGCATTGTTTCTCCCTCATTGAAACTGGTGTCATCAGAAAACAGGATTCTTATAACTGTTTTTAGTTCAGTAATTACCTTGAGCACCTGCCATGTATACACAGGACTGGGCCAGTTGCCCTGGGAATACCAAGACCATGCTCTTGTGGCGGTTGCAAACTAAGAGGCGTGGAAGAAAGTATGTAATAACTACATTGAGACTTTGGGCAAGATAAGAGCAGCAAACGCATGTGGGGGTGTGTGAGAGAGACTAAAACAAATGAATAAAAAAGAATCAATCTAAAAGCTACAAAAGGGGAAACTTCCAGCCCTGGGAGACCAAATTGGGTACTGGGGAAAGTATACAGCTGGTTACCTGTTCTGGGTTGTGCATGTTTTTCCCAGTAGGACTTGTGTCTAAAAGCAGGTTTGAAAGAAAAAAGTAGATTCCAAGATTATTGGGAGTATACATATTCCCTAGCTTTTAAATTTATATATACTTTTATTGTTAAGCATTTTGTTTTCAGCTTTTATCCCGTATGAAGTATGTTACTCCTTAGTGTTTCAAAGGATATAGGGAAGAGGGGAGGTGGAAAATTTATAATATTAATAACTAATAAAAAATTATGGGAGGAAGCCTGCATTTTTAAATTTAATGCATTTTTTAAATTTAATGTGTTGGTTTTAGAGAGTAACAGGGAGGGAGAGAAAGAGAGAAATAGGGACACCAATTTGTTGTTCCACTTATTTATGCATTCACTGGTTACTTCTTGTATGTGCCCTGACTGGGGACCGAACTCACAACCGTATATCAGGACGATGCTCCAACCAACTGAGCTACCCAGCCAGGACTTAATAATTTTGTTTCTTTCTAATTTATTTTGCCTTTTAGCTTCCTTCCCTTTTGGCTCCCATCTACTCAGATAAACCGAATGCACGCTAAAGGTTTTATTTGTCACCTGAAGGCAGTGTGTCTAGGAACTTGTTTAATTATTAACTCATGGAAGAAGCCACATTTTCCCTTTTTTACAAGTACTATTAACATAGCACACAAAGCCATGTTATCCTGAATAAATTTTGAAAGAGGAAATAAATACCAACATCACCCTAACTACACACACACACACCAAAGCTTTAGCTTTGGCAACCAGAGTCAAGCAGTTCTGGACCGCCCAGAAAAGAGGGCAAGTTTGAAGTTTCAGTGATAAAGCTCCAGATTATAGTTTTGCTAAGTTGAAAGACATAAGAAAAGAAAACCTGTAGATGTCTTTAATGGTTGGGAAGTCTGAGGTGCTTGCTTTATCTTCCTTTCCTTTCTCTTGCCCGTCCCCAGCTCTGCTACAAGGGAAAGGGGAGTGTTGCATTTCTGGTACTCAGAAGTGGTGTACAGTTGCCAGAGCTCTTGGTATTTTATTCCACGTTAGGCTTCAGTATTAAGATTGTAGCAGAAACATTCATATGCAATGAAAAATCTGATGCAATATTGAATGATTGCTTTAGAAAAGTAAGTGTAATGGTAATAACCCTTCCATCCATTCTCTGATGCTTCAGGATTAACAAAGCAATTTTAAAAAAGTCTTAATGAATTCTTTTTATCTATTATGATATAAAGCTTTTTAGTTTTTTGGATTTAATTTTTCCAGTTTAAACTTTTAGTGTTTTTAGCTTTTTGAAATACCTTAAAAAGATACTTGACGTGTAGGACTCTACAGTTAACATTACAAAGACCTGTGTCTCAGAGACTACTTCCGAAGGCATTGAGTAGATCTGTGTGGGCATTCCTCTTCTCCACTCCACATGCCGAGAACCTGTAGCAAAGATTCATGACCATTGCTTTCCTGACAGCCTCTTGTGGAGTATGTCCCTGGCACAGGTCAGGTGAGCACATCCTCTGGATCAGCCTGACCTAAATAAAACCTTAGATCCATTTTACTTAGAAGGTTTACAAATGCGCTCCTCTTGTAGAGAAACCTCAAGGCTGCTTGTCTGCATTAGAGGGTCTGAGCTGGTGTGACACCTAATGCAGGACGCCAGGGTGACGCAGATACCGGCCAGCAGTATTTGTGGTGCTGTGGATGGACAAGACACGAGGGAAATTCACATGGACTACTGAGTCCTGTGGAGGAAAAGGGACGGCATGGCTACCCTCTCAAGGGGAGGGTGCCTCGGAGTGGCCTGGCCACTCTCTCAAGAGGAGAGCACCGGCCAACCTGCCTGAATAGGCTTTTATTAGTTTTTTTTGGTTAGGAATACAGATGCAGCTTATTAATTATTGTCTGGCAGTGAGGATCAAATGATAGATAATGTTCAAAGAACTAATAGAGCTCACACTGATTTGGGGTCTATCACCTAAAAAGGCTACAGAACTTAAGGGACTAAACTCATTTCCTGCCTGGGCCTTTTAAGAGCATTCTCAGCAAAACAGGTTTCACAGGATTTTACATATCCTTTCTCAGGCCTGATCACCCCTGGAAGCCCGCTGTTTTCCAGCACAGGGCTGCACCGACCCTTGTCATTGTTTCAGGCTTGAGTCAGGCAGAGGAGGCAAGGCAGCTGCAAGATAGGAGACTTCTTGCAGGCAGAATGAGGACTCAGGCTTTGTCAAAGCTGAGGGGCAAGGGTCGATCACCCCCTTTTTCCACAGCCCCCCAAGTCTTTCCCTGAGGGCCTTCCCAATGATCGTGCCTGGCTTAGGTGGCCCCTCCCATGAGGGATCTTACCTGTCATTGGTTCACTGACCAAGCAGTGGGGGCCAGGCAAGGAGCAGAAGCAGTGCTCCTGCCAGGGAGATAAGCTTTTTCTCCTTAGTGGCTTCTGGTCCTGAGGTCTCTCACTCAGCCTTAGCCATGGGGGGTTATAGCTCCTGAAACCAGGCAGGGCAGTTCCCAACACCAGAGATCTGCTCCGTGTTGAACATGTGAACTGCTTGAGTGAATGCACCCATATGTAGATCTCTGTAGGGGGGCTCTGCTCCCAAAGCACCCCCACTCCCCACCCATGGATGAGATAAGTCTACCAAGACATGATCTGCTTGGGGAGGAGAGGTGACCAGTCTCTCAAAGGAGAAAGGCCTTGAACCTGCTCCTCAATGGGCTTTTATTTGGTTTAATTTGCATAGAAATACAGGTCATATCTATGTAAAATTCATCAATCATTGTCAGGAAGTAAGAATCAAACAATAGATAATATACAAAGAACTAGGAGGGCCCTGGCTGGTGTAGCTCAGCGGATTGAGCACGGGCTGAGAAGCAAAGGGTTGCTGGGTTTGATTCCCAGTCAGGGCACAGCCTGGGTTGTAGGCCAGGTCCCCAGTGGGGGCCACATGAGAGGCAACCACACATTGATGCTTCTCTCCCTTTCTCCCTCCTTTCCCCTCTCTCAAAAAAATTAATAAAAACTAAAACAAACCAAAAAATGCCTGTTTAAAAAAAAAGAACTAGGAGGGCTTATTCTGAGTCAGGGTCAGTTAGCCAAAGGGCCATAAAACTTTGGTAAACAAACTCATTTTATGCTTGGACCCTTATCATTTAAACTGAGGGCATTCTTAGCAAAGCAGGTTTCACAGGATTTTATGCATTGTTTTCTTAGGCCTGATTGCGCCCGGAACCACCCTTTCCAGCACAGGGCCACACCCACCTCTGGCATTGTTTTAGGCTTAAGTCAGGTGGGGGAAGTTAGGCAGCCAGGAGATTAGGAGACTTCTCACAGACAGAATGAGCACTCAGGCTATGTCAAAGCCGAGGGGTGAGGGTCCATTTCCCCCTTTTTCTATAGTCCCTCAAGTCCTTCCCTGATGGCTCAGTTGTAACCATGCTTGTCTTAGGTCGTCCCTCCCTTGAGGAATCTTACCCGTCATTGGCTAACTGGTCATCTACCCGGGGCCAAGCAGGGTGACGTAGAGGGGGCCCGAGGCGCACCCCTACTGGGAAGATAAGCTTTGTCTCCTTAGTGGCTTACGGTCCCAAGGTCTCTCACTCAGCCTTAGCCATGGGGGATTACAGTTTCTGAGACCAGGCAGGGTGTTTCCCAACAGATCTAATAGTTACTGTACTGCTCTTTGTGCTTCCAGTGCACCGGCAAAGCCTTGTAGTGTGCCCAGTGATCACTGAACAATATTCCCTGTTTTATTAGGGTGCCTGAAGTGGTACAGGAACTTCCAGTGACTTCGCCCATGGATGACTTCAGGCAGCCTCATTATAGCAGCAATGATAACTTGGAGACACCTGCTAAAAGGGCTCCCGCAAAGAGGAGGGCGGGGAAGCCGAAGAGGCCAGAGCAGGACCACTATGAGACGGACTACACGACAGGCGGCGAGTCCTGCGAGGAGCTGGAGGAGGACTGGGTCAGGTACGGCTGGCCTCTGGTGCCGGAACGCCGCACAGCTGGTCTTTGTGTTGTGGAGGGCTTGCCTCCTGAACTGGGGTGGATGGATAATTCTCTTCTTTGCCAGCCAGGACTGGAGACTTAATGGTTTTCCTTAGTGCTCTTTTGTCAAGTGGGCGTGGAGGGGGGAGGTTTGGCTGTAGCCATGGCTTAAAAACACTTGCAACAGCCCCCATAAAATGGCTGATAAAGTTCACCAGGGTGCTACTTTACCAAGTCACCCAAGAAGGCCTTTCCAACAAATAAAATACAAGTAAAGAGAAACTTTATTTTACTGATTATAAAGTTCCCAGACCAGTGCTATGTATGACTTTGCTTTGGCATTTACTTTTAAGCTTTCATAATGAGACCAGAGATTCTTTTAAAAGTTTCTCCAGAGGACTTGGGCAAACAGTTCTGTAAACAGTTAACAATTTGATGTTCTGGTCCAGGTTGTGGTGAAGTCCCTTTGTGTGTGCGTCAGTGGTTTTGTTCTAGTCCACCACCACCAACTCTGCTCCTGTTTGATGGGCAGCCTTTTATGCCTGAGCACTGTGAGGACTGGGGCACAGATCAGAAACGTTTGTGGTGTAGATGGTGATTAATGAAACATGGCTTCTCAAGGTGTTAGGCATGGTAGTGTGTATAGTCTGCGTTCCCCTACTCACCAGTGGTTCTCATCCCTCCTTTCCCCCTCTGTCCTTAAAGGTTCTTTGCCTACTTCAGCCATTTGTGAAATACTTACTTTTAGAAGTCCTGAATTCCTGTTTCCATTTGAGCAAATCCTTTAATTTCTTCTCTTTGTAAAATGAAGATATTAGAGTGATTTAAATCTAAAATTGCAAATTTTGTATTGCTGTGAAGTTCCTTAGTTCTGTTTAACAACTCAGAGTATTTCCTCCACGGATTATAGGTGAATAGCATTGTCTTCAGATATAAATAGCTGATATACTGAGAGATCCAGGTGATCAGAATTGTAGATTTTTTCCCATAGCTTAATGCATTGCCAAATTACTTGTACAGTGAGCATGCATTTTTAGACATGTACATTTTAAGGTCTAATTTTATAATCAAAGTACTTTAGCTATTTCCACTTAGGAGAAACAAGATCAAGATAAAAAACAGGAACAACAACCCAAAAAAGAACCCCATGCCCTAAGACAGCCTGAAAACTATATAGGTGGTGGTGGAAAGTAGCCAGCTGCCAGTCAGCTGCTCTGTCACTGCAGTGGTGACAGCATCCTTCGTGTTCACGAATTCCAGTTTTGTTTTGTTTTTTAATAACTAGGTACCTTTTCTTTTTTTTTAAGATTTTAAAAAAGATTTTATTTATTTATTTTTAGAGAGGGAAGGGAGGGAGAAAGAGAGAGAGAGAGAGAAACATCAATGTACGTTTGCTGGGGGCTGTGGCCTGCAACCCAGGCATGTGCCCTGATTGGGAACTGAACCTGCAATGCTTTGGTTCGCAAACTGCGCTCAATCCACTGAGCTACGCCAGCCAGGGCCACGAATTCCAGTTTTAAGACATTAAACATACATTGCATTATTATATTGCATATTCAGAATAAATGGGTTCTTATGACTTGAACCTTAAATTTCATAAATTGTTTTTAATTTTATTTCTAAAGATTATGTAGGCATAGTGTTTTAAAAACATGATCAGTGATGTCTAAAGTATAATTCTTCTCAAAAGAACTTATTTGCAACCCACTTTCCTCTTCCCCATAAGCTACAAAAAGAAAACAAGAATGTCATTCTCCACATCCCATCAGTTTTATGTTTGAGGAAGAAGCACTGCGTATTATGTCTGCTGAGGATACATAGTCATTCTCTCACTGAATTTCTAGGGAATATCCACCTATCACTTCAGATCATCAAAGGCAACTCTATAAGCGAAGTTTCGACACTGGCCTGCAGGAGTACAAGCACTTACAAGCAGAGCTGGACGAGGTCAATAAAGAACTCTCGCGTCTGGATAAAGAACTGGATGACTATAGAGAAGAAAGTGAAGAGTACATGGTAAGTTCACACTTGACAATTAATATTATATCACATATACTTTTATTCTGATCTGTGGAAGTCCAGTGTCCCTCATACTGATGCTGATACAAATTTGCTAGTAATTATCAAACTGTAACTTCACTGAAGAATACTTAAAATTGAGTCTTGGATGAAAGTCTTCCAAATTGAAGAGTGTGCTAATACTAATGGAGTTAAAAATTACAAAGCAATAGTCCATGTACATATATCCCATCCTAGTTAAAAGAAAACAACTATATTATTTTTTCTGTTTATATACCCAGTTCATTTTTTCTGTAAAAAATTCAAACAGTATGGAATTGTATAAATTTCTTAAATTCCATTGTCTGGTTTTCACCAAAATATTAGTTTTTGAACTAGCCCCTCCATGTAGAAGTGTACCTGGACACATACCATCTTTCATAAAGAATTATCTTACGTTTTATCTATATCTTTCCTGCTTTTTTACTCAAAAGTAGTTTTTTGTTTTTCCCTTGATCACCTGGCTGAGATAGTATTTGTCTGTATAAAGTTACTCTGTCCTTTTTAATCCCCCTTCCACATGATACTCTTAGGAAGGAAGTAGCGCTGCATCCATCGCACCTAAGGAATTGGGAATTATGCTGCAGCTCGCTAAAGGCAGTACACCTGCACAAATTATTGGGAGTTCCTCTGCATGGGAAATGTGCTACTTCTAACATTTTTTCATTTATTTAGTCAGTCACTTACATCAGCATGAATTCATGGATGTCTTAATTTATACTTTGGGTTATAATCAAATACTACTTTATTTTGTTGCTTGCATTGTTACAGCTGTGACCATTGGGAACTCTTTCAGTTGCCTCTTTTGTCTGTTCAGTGTACCCCCATCACTGGGGGGGTTCTTTTTAAATGCTTTCTGCCACTGCTTACATGCTATTTTTTTTTAATCCTCACCCAAGAATATTTTCATTGATTTTAGAGAGGAAAAGGGAGAGACAGAGAGAGAGACAGGGAAATGTTGATTGGTTGCCTTCTCTAGGCACCCTGACTGCAGATTGAATCCGCAACCTAGGCATGGGCCCTGACTGGGGATTGAATCCACAACCTGTTGTTGTATTGGACTATGCTCCAACTAAGTGAGTCACCCAGGCAGGGCTCTCCTGCTTTTTTATTCAACAACAGCCTATGGTTATCCTTCCATATCAATAATAAAGAACGACTATATTTTGCTATATAATGTGCACGTTTTTGTCCAAGTTTTTGAGGGTAAAACAAGGATGTGCATTATGCATGGGTATGATAGTGGGTATAATAATTCCATATATAATGCACACAGAACTGTGGGTATGCATTATACACGAGAGTGCATTATGCATGGCAAAATACAGTACTTACTGAAAAAAAAATGTTTATGTGTTAAAAATAGCTATACAATATTCAATTCTGTGGTTACCATAATTTACTTACGAGTCATCCTCTGCCCCTGACTGGTGTGGTTCAGTGGGTTTGGCATCATCCCACAAACCAAAAGGTTGCCAGTTTGATTCCCCGTCAGGACACATGCCTGGGTTGCAAGCCAAATCCCTGACTGGATGCATGCAAGAGGCAACTGTTCAATGTTTCTCTCTCCCATTGATGTTTCTCTCTCTCTCTCTTTCACCCTCCCTTCCCCTCTCTCTGAAAATAAATAAAATCTAAAAAAACAAAGTCATCCTCTGTGAGTAGACATTCAGGTATGTCTACCCCCCGCCCCCGCCCACTCAGTAGTACCAGTAATACGCTGGTGAAGCTCTCCATATTTGCGTATTTGTCTAGCTTGAACAAATTCCAGAATATAAAATTGCTGAGTCAGAAGTTATGCACATTTGAATTTTTATTGCAAAACTTACCTCCAGGAAGATTATATCAACTGCATTCCTGCTAATGATGCTCTAGAGGGCTCATCTGATTACATTTCACCAGTACTTAGTGCCTGAAAAATTACTGCCTTATGTCTTACATATTAGTACCTAAACTTTTTTAATCGCATAATTTATTTATTGGAACCTCATATTCATGTTATAAAATACCCTTTGCTATTTTTAATTGGGGTGATCTTTTCAGTTTTGAAGCATTTGTTTATGTAGTTTGATTTAACTGATTGTTTATGGCTGTTGTATGGTGTTATCATAAACCTTTCTCAACTCAGCGAACAATTATTATGCATCATTATTGTGTCCTTGATGTAGAAGAGCTGAAATGAGAAAGATAAATAAAATCCTGTGTTAGCCCTCAAAGAGCTCATATCCTAAGGGAGAAACTGACATCTAAACAACTTAGACAATGTGACTAACGCCATATTCACATATCATGTGTAGACAGTACTGTAACCGATTGCTGGGGGAAGGGATAAGGTCTGATGAAGGCTTGAAAAGTTCAGGAGAGGCTTCATTGCAGGGTAACCATTGCAGATTCCCCCAGACTGGGGAGGGGTACATGAGGACAGCCATAAGGAAAACATGTTAGAAATCTGGAAGCATTAACATGCTGTTTTTAAAAGGAATTGCAAATGATGGGAGCTGAGGCTGGAAAGGTGGGAGACTAGATTAGTAGAGGAATTAATGGGGAGCTCTGACTGGTTTTATAATGGGATATAACCTGGTCAGAGCTGTGCTTTACAAGACCTCTGTGGGGTATTGTGGCACATGGACTGGCACGGGGGAAGAGGAGAGACAGCAGAACAAGTCATGACCTGCCTGTGTGAACGGAACGGAAAATATGGTACTGATTTCTCTTCACTGGCTTCCTCAGGCCTCCTCCTGACCATGAGAGCTTTAAGAGCTTTAAGACTTTGTTATTTTAATTTCCTGTATTTTGGGGGCATTTTTACCTTCAAAATATAGCATTAGTAATGTTATTTTTGAAAAAGGAAATATGCCATTGAACATATTCCCTTGTGTTTCTCATTAATAGGCTGCTGCTGATGAATACAATAGACTAAAGGAAGTTAAAGGAGTAAGTATCCCATATTGTAAGATTCTTTTAGGAAGACTTTTCCTGTTACATGTTTTTCCTTTAATCTTTAGAATGACTATGAATCCCTTGTCACCCACACACTGATTATAGATAAAAGGCCCAATAATTGCAAGATAAATTATACCCAAGAAGTTGGAACCTTAATTTCAGTTGTTTGCCATTGCAACCAATACTGACTTTTAAAACTGTTTTAAAGGTTGAAGTATATATGGAAAAGTACACAAATCTAAGTGTACAACCTGGTAAATTTTCACAAAGCAATCACATACCTTTGCACCTGGTGCTCAGATCAAAGAATACATTTCCTAGTACTCCTGACAATTCCCTCTTGTACTCTCTTCCAGTTTTTAAATTCTTTCCAGAGGTAACCACCATCCCAACTTCTAACATTATAGATTAATTTTGCCTGTTTTGAACCTTACATTAACTGGGAACATATATGTGTGATTTTTAAAAAAGATGTATTTAGTGATTTGAGAGGGAGAGACACACATTGATTTGTTGTTCCACTTACTTGGGCATTCATTGGTTGCTTCTTGTGCGTCCCCTGACCTGGGATTGAACCCATAACCTTGGTGTATTGGGACAACACTGCAACCGAGCTACCTGGCCAGGGATGGTATTTTGCTCAGTACTGTGAGATCCATTCATTTTTTGGCATGTAGTTGTGGATCATTTATTTTTACTTATTTTGTGAATAAAACACAACTTACTCATTTATTCTTTCATTAATGAGCATTTGGGTTGTTTCCTGGTTAGGGCTTTTACAACCAGCGCAGCTTCAAACATTTAAGTGTCTATGCACGCGTGCACACACTTGTTAGGTATGTACTTAGGAGTGAAATTGTAGGGTCATTGGGCAAGTGTGTATCTGGTGCTGTCCAAATGCTTTCCTGGTTTGCACCAGTTCATGGACCCACCGAGAAGTGTGCATTCCTATTGCCCTATGTCCTTACCAGCACTTGTCATTATCACTTTTTCTTGACTTCAGATTTTTTAAAAAATATTTTATATTAATTTTTAAAAATTACAAAACATCAGTTTAAATGCAAGAGTTTAAAAGCATGCAGTTTCCCGTCTCATGTGCCATTTATCCATTTCCTCTTTCTGAAGTTAACTGATATCACCAGTTTGTTGTTTTACTGAATTTTTAGATGACCTTTGTGTTAGCAAAAAGGCCAATAAGTGTTTTTTGTCACTTTACAAATCATTAGAAATGAGTGTATCCTTTGTGGAACTCTGGTTAGAAGACCTTGTTCAGCGAAGAGAATTAGCTGCCTGTCTGGTCTGAGATACCGCCAGGTGCCTTGTGTAGGTCACGCCGTTTAACACTCCCAGCAGTTCTGTCTGACTGGTGCTCCCCCTGGTTTTCACTACGCCTCTGCCCTCCCAGCAGTTACACATAACTCATGTTTATATTGTTAAATTTACCTGTTTCATTTTTTCCCTTTTAGTCTGCAGATTACAAAAGTAAAAGGAATTATTGCAAGCAGTTGAAGAGTAAGTTGTCACACATCAAGAAAATGGTTGGAGACTATGACAGAGGGAAGACAGAAGGCAGAGTCCAGATCGTTTGAGTGGTTAAGGGGTGTCTGGCGTCTCTGCGATGCTGTCAGGATGCAAAATGACTTTGGACTCCAACCGGAGAGGCCAGACCTTTGTGACCATTACAGAGTTTTGGTAGCTTTAATATCATCGGTATTGAAGCATTTTACAAGTACCTTTTGATCATCAACTGTGCTGAACACTCCAATTAAGGATATTATGCTTTAAACTTTGGTTCTTTTATTAAGAACTAACTGTTGTTTGAGGTTTTTAAACTGTTGACCTTAAAGGAATGTCGCCGAGTGGACTGTGCTGTGAACTTTCATGCCCTAGGCAGTCGTGCCTTAGTGCTTCATTCTACCAACCTCCCTATTGATATTTTTCTGTGTGTAAATGGTTAAAAGAGCTTTTTATTGTTTTATGTTATCTTGATAATAAAGATCATGTAAAAGTAACAAATTTTGAAATTTAAAGCTTATAAATACATATTTACTTTTTAAAATCAAAATTTAAAACCACTGGTTAGAATTTTATTGTGTATTTTTAAATACTTTTTAATCTTTTATGGTTTACATGCTTTTTTAAAAAACCAACTAGGCCTTTTCATTATATTAGAGTATCTGATTACATTTGTAATTTGGTTGTGACTTGAAATGCATCTTAGAAGAATGTTCAAGTTCTATACCTATTTTACAAGGTATTAAACCAAGTATTTTCTTTCTATAACATGCCTGTTGGATGTCATCAGAGCTGTTAATTTTAAGCTGTACAAAACTACACTCAGCAGTGGTATCTCTTATTGTTTTAAACTATTTTGTGTGCTGTACTGGTTGCTTGTTTCCCAGTTTGTCAGCTCTAAGAAGGCCAATTGTCTGACACTAGAATCCAGTACCATAAAACATCAAATATTTCAAATCGTGAGCTTAAATCTCAACACTTTTATTAGTAGAGTAAAATTAGCTGATAATACTGGGCACATCACTAGCCAAGTTGACTGAGCATCCCCCCAGTTTAGAACTCTGTTTTGGTGAAAATATTTTGATGAATCTTTCATTAATCATTAGTAGTATGCAATTCAGCCATTCAGAGTAAGAGGAAGGGAGATAGGGAGAGAGAAAGAAATGTCAACTTGTTGCTCCACTCATTTGTGCATTCATTGGTTGCTTCTTGTCTGTGCCCTGACGCGTTGAAACCACAACCTTGGCCTATTGGGACAATGCTCTAACCAACTGAGCCACCTGGCCACGGCCCAAAGGTAAATTTTTAAGTAATGTTTCCACTATAACACTGATTTCTTCAAATTGAAGAAATTCACCCTGGCTGGTGTGACTCAGTGGATTGAGTGCCAGCCTGTGAGCCCAAGGGTTGCCGGTTCAATTCCCAGTCAGGGCCAGGTCCCTAGTGGGGGCCACGCGAGAGGCAACCACACACTGATGTTTCTCTCCCTCTCTATCTGTCTCTCTTCCCCTTGCTCTAAAAATAAATAAATAAAATCTTTAAAAAGTATATTTAAAAAAGTGAAGAAATTCTTAATTTTCCATATGCTTTACATACTTATGACTAAATAGTCTATGCTTTTCATACCTTTTGGAGTCACACCAAATGGTAAGGACTCTCTTGAGCAACTTAACTGATTTTTATGTGTGCTAAAATTTTAACTCTGTTCTTGGAGGTCAATGTACTTCGTTTATGAAGGTAAGCTTGCCAGTGTTCTGGCCATACATAAGTCTGCATTGTAAAATTGTGCCATGCAATTGGATTTTGAAATAAAATAACAAAATCATTTTTCAAATGTAGTACTTACCAAAGACCACTTCAGGAACCAGGGTCAGGGCGTTTCTGCTGGGATTGATACTAACTAGCTAGATATAACTTTGAAAAGCCACTCAAGAAGTTTCTAAGTCTGGAAAATAAGAGGTTGAGATTAGATTCCGGAGGTCTCTTCCACCTCTGACCTTCTGTGATTCTTATGTCTGCATTCTGCTTTCTACTCTCTGCACCATTGTTCAAGATTTTGTTGTGAAAGCATGTGGTCTGCTTGGTAAAGGTTCGTTGCAGAAAGTAGTTTCCTTACCTTGGTGTTTTGTATTAAAGGTAGATCAACATTTTAATTTCTTTACTTTGAAAAATTTACAGAAAACTATGAATGTACATGAACACACTGCCCAGAAAAAATAACAGATGTTAGTTTGTCATGTGTGCTTTGTATTTTTTGAAATAAATTTAAGTCTTAGTTTTATAGTAAATGTTACATTGTCTGTACACACATACATACATACACAATGAAATATTTAATTTCTTACAACACTCTATTGACTTGCCACCATTTTACAGTAAAGAGAACTAATGATCTGAATTGTTGATTAGGTTCTATACTCCCATTCTATTTTGACTTAGTTAATAAATTAATGGGTTGGATAAGGTAGAGGTGCTCTGATACTAATAAAATGTCCTATTTTAATTTTGAGTGCATTTAAGTACTTTTAATAACATGAAATGTTTTCACATAAATATCTGAGGAATCTGTAACAACCCGAATGGCGGTGTGCACGTGTAAAGACAGGTCAGGGCAAAAGTGTTCTTTAATCAGTTCAGGGATCTCGGCTTCAGTTGTGAGGGGTGGGGAGAGTTCCTAACATAAACACGTTCTTCCTTTTTCAGCATTGCTTTGGAAGTGTCTCAATTGGACATTTTTAGAGGCTCAGCCAGAGAAATAAAAATTCAAACTCAATCTCCTGGCAGTTCATGGTTCTGCTACAATTAACCTTGTCACCTCTCTTGTATGAAGGCACAAATAAATTAGATGGAAAATTATCTCATCTCTCCTGTTTCCTATTCTTAACTTTTCTTCTAATGGGACTAGTTTTCATGAATAAAATGTGCAAGTATCCTGGATAGTTTTTAGAAAACACTGTTAAAATAATGCTACTTTGGAGTTAGAAAAAGAACATGAACACAGAACTATGGTTTTTCTGTGTGTGTGTGTGTGTGCAACAAATGTGAAAGGGTGTTCCAAAAAACCCCTCTAGTTGCTGCCAAAGAACCTGCTTGCTCTTTCCTGCATGTGTTCTTGCTTTGTCCTTTAGCAATTACTTGCTGGGTGACCTTGGGCAAATGGCCTTCCTGTATCACATTTTGCTTATTTGAAAGATATTTGTACCTAATATGGTTATATGAAAGTAGTGAATGTGTGTCTTAGACCAGCCCTTGTCAGAAAGTAAATAAATATGGCCAGTTATATCTAATTCCCAAAGCCGGAACTTGAAGCAACTTTTTAAAAAGTAAATTGTGTCTTAAATATTTATGTGTTATCCCAATCCCCTGTATGCTTCATCTGTGTTGGGTGCAGTTTTAGGGTGTACATTCTAAGTTCTAGACAACTGCATTAGGCTTGGCATTGTGACTATTCATAAATGATTAACAAATGCTTTAAAAGAATAGAGTTGACATAGCAAGATAAGGATTATTAGATACTGTTAAAAGCAATTCTGGAGGTTTTTAATGAGTCTCTTGAATGATTTAAGTTTCATAAAAAGATACTGGAATAGGCTGGTCCACCTCTCCCAGTCTTTAATGTTGCACACTTTGAATTTCAACTTTATTCCACTGGCTGAGCTGTTCATCAGTTTCCTAACTCTGGACTGTGTCCAGCCACCTATGAGTAAAGAACAAATTGTTCCATTCTTTATAGTTGTGCCTTAGTTTTACAAGTTAAAACATTTGGCTAGGTTAGACCATTCATTCTACTACTTTATACACAATTAGAATACTGTGTCATAATTGTGGCAAGGGATTAGCATGGATTTATACATATTTTGTTCTGCTTTGCTTTAGTACCATTTCTAGGTAAGTCAAGATCTACCAAATCTGTGAGGAGAGTAAATTTACAAACTTACTAAAAGTCTGAATGATTCAGCTTCCTCTCAGATATGCTTTAACTTAAATTTATTGGGGAGTCCTCTGTCTTTTCCCTGATTATCCATTTAAAAAGTTCCCAGGGTAGTAAACATAAGTGAGAAACTTGGAGCTTGGGGTTGTTGCTGTTTGTCTTATAATAATGCATCCCATCTTGGAAAAGGAAGGTCAATCAGAAAGAAAGAAAAAAAAAAAAAGAGAAAGCCTGGAGTTTGTAGAAGGAAGGAAGGAGGATGGGAGGAAAGTGGGAAGGGAGAGGAAAAGGTGTGGAGTTTGAATTCTGTAGGAGTCAAAGGTATGAGGGAGGCAAAAATGGAAGGTGACTCACCCTGGCAAAGAATCAGCAACGCTAATTTCCCCTTTCCCTTTTAAAGACAACACCACCAATACTAAACAATAAGACCGTGTCTTCTGGGGAGGAATTAGAGCTGGTTATGCAGCTGCCACTATGTGGTGCATGGCACTGTACGGTAGATGGAGTTATCCCCGTTTGTAGGTGATTTGCTTGAGGTCACCCAGTGAGTGTGGCAGAGCTTGATTTTGAATCCAGGTCTGTTCTTTCCACTACTATGCAGGATGGCTTCTGTTTATGTTTTTGACGGGGTAGAAAACACGGGAAGATTTGGGTGCCAACGAAGTAATACAGGCAACAGAGGGGAAGCGTATGCTAATGGAAAGGCAGAGCAGCTCCAGATAAGGAGGCAGAGCTCCATTCTGCTCTTCCTCTCCTGGGCTTCTCTTTTTCAAATATTCAGAGGTGCCTTGCTTCTCCACTTCTTGAGCATGGGTAATACATAATTCCTTATGTATTAACAGACATCTCAAACAACTTTTCTAAAACCGAACTGATTTTACCCTGCTCCACCTCTCAGTAATTGCAACTCCAGTCTTTCAGTTGCTCAACTAAAGAAGTTTGGAGTTATTGATTCCTCGTTCATGTCCAGTCTATCGACAGGATTGTGAATCCAACAGCTTCTCATTTGCTGCGCTGCCATACTACACTAGTTCAAGCCATCATCAGCCCCCAAAGTTCTCACCATGCTCGGAGCCCACCCCCCCCTCTGATTTCTGTGGCCACCATTCATCCCCTGCTTTCTCACGCAGTCCCTCAGACACACCAGTGCTCTTCCACCTTTGTACTTGCATCTTCCTTTACCTGGAGAGATTTTCCCTGGTATCAGCGTGATTAACTCATTTCCTTATTCTGATCATGGTCTAACTGTCTTGGTGTGGACTCCTCTGACCACGCTATTTTAAACTGCAAACCGTTCCCCCTTTCATGCTTCATTTTTCTCTATGCCACTATCACTATTTGTTAGAGTATGTTATTCTTGGTAACTGTCTTCATATAGCAGAAGGAAACTCCACGAGGCCAAGGATTTTGGTCCGTTTTTCATTGCATTTCCTCAGTGCTTAGAACTATATCAGGCCCAAAGTAGGTGTTCAATAAAATATTTGGTGCATGAGTAGCTGGAGCAGCAGAAGCGTCCCAGAAAACTTGTATAGCAAGGTTCTAGTTTAGCTGCTGCTGTTGCTTAGTGGTGCGAGTTCTCTCTGCCAACCTTTTAGAAATAAAGTCACGTTCCTCAGTTGTCGGGTCTACATTACCCTTCCGACCCTTCAAGACCGAATGACGCTTTTCCCGCCTCTTCATTAGCTGGAGGGTGAATAAAATGTGCCTTCCTGCTCTCTACATCAGCTCAGGGGACGCCACCGCCCGGGAACGCCGGGCTTCAACAACCTCCACTTGAAGCAGTCGGAACGTTTCTGCGTGGTCTCCGGAAGCCGCGGAAAGCCTTTGAAGGCGCCCTCGGAGCAGCTTGGGCGGAGCTTCCGGGCAGAGCGGCTTCCGGGCAGAGCGGCGTCCAGCGAGACCGGTGAGTCCGCGGGTGGAACCCGGAGCTGAGCGGAGGCGGGACCGCCCGCCCGGGAGCTTGGTTGCAGGGAAGGATCTCATTCTCCCGGGCGGAGACTGAATGGCCCTGACCAGCGTCTTAGGGAGTGAGGATGTGAGGGAGCGTGTGGAAGAGGAGGGCAATTTCTGACTGGGGAGCCGCGTGGAAGCAGCTGGGGCTGCTGCTCTGGGGAAAATCCCAAAGACAGAGCTTTGAGAATTGAGATCCTGGGTTCGAGTTTGTTACCTGCCTCCAGCTCTGTGACCTCGAGAGAGTTACCAGCCTTTGAGCCTCGAGTTTCCCACCTGAAAATCGGGGCAGTAATCTCCCTTTGCCTGTCACACCGCGCTTTCTAGGATAAGGTGTGAGGGAAAGCTTCATCAATTGGATGTTTCGTGCAGACCTCATTCTCTTGCAGGGTATCGTTCTGAGCTCCACTGACTGGAATCACACTAATAGGCTTACTCCGGGGGGAGTGGCTTCTCTGGGGTTGGATTCCCAGGAAACCGATCAGTGATGTTTCAAGATGGAATATTGGGAAAGTCACAGGAGATGACTGACCCAAGAAGTCACCAAGTACGTCTTTCGTCAGGATACATACGCCCCTTCTCTATTAACAACATGCATTGTAAAAATCCAACTTCCCTTCGAACGTCTGCAGTTACGGGGAGCTTACTACCTGCCCTGTCCCTGTAGTGTCTCAGTGCAGGCAGGTCTGACTAAACAGTACTTGTGTGCAGTGAGCCAGCAGTGTTCCCCCGTGCCGTTTATCCTTAGTCTCACTTTGTTTCTGAATTTCCCGATAATTCAAATTAATAAACTGGAAATAAAATTGGTTCATACGATGGATGGTAGTAGGTGTTTATTAAGGAATTCGAGTTTAAAAACATTGAAAACACTTGCATGGAGGATCAAAATGTTTAATTTAGTCACAGTATACCATGCTACTACACATCATTAAACCTACAAGGTATCAACATAGCTATTGAAATAGCACGGAAGTAAGAATAAGTCATTTCTCATTTTCAGGATGTTAGAGTGGATCACCAGATTTCCTGAAACAAGCAAATTTCTTCCAATGCCGGGGAGAGATTTTCTTGTTTCAGGAAATCTGGTGATCCACTTAGTAGCAGGTGCGACAGAAAACCGATGCTATAAAAATAGTCTAACCTGTCAATAATTTTAATTCCAGAAGTCTGTAGCTCATTTCTTTAAATTTTCAAATACAGTGTCCAGCACAAACAATGCCCCTTTTTAATTACAAAATCATAAACATGTAATTCTGTAACATAATATTGCACTCAAGCACACCATATGACAGGTGAAATACTCAATACTATAAATTATTACACCCATTTTATTACCCTACCAACCACACTCAAGCAGGCATTACTTTGCTGCACCCTGTGTATACTTTATAGCAACAATATTAAATGGAGGGTAAAGTCTTGGTTATGGGCCTTGTCATAAAGATTAATCTTGTGTGGTGGGGTGAAAATGGAGACAACTGGGCCTGAACAACAATTAAAAAAAAAGATTAATCTTTAACCCTGCCAGTGACAGGATTTGTTTTGTTTTTAGTGTCTTGGCACTTAGGATTCCTTTGACCCTTCACTTAGGAACAAGGGAAGCTGAGGAGAGTGTGGGGTAGGGAGGCAGAGTCCATTGGAGAGGGCGGAGATGGGGATGTGATGGGATGGTTATTACTTGGTTATGGTTAATAGGTTCCCCGACTATCTGTTTTAACCGTGATTATTAAAGAAATACATGTTCATATTAAAAATATGAGAATATAGAAAAGAAAGTAAAACACAAATCAAACTTAATCCTGTCATCCAGATGAAGCCTATTTTGAAATTGTCCTATTTATTGAAATTTTCATAGTTACTGAATTATTAAATATTTCTTTATTTTTTCTTTTAATAGTTGAGATTAGTGTACGTTAATATTGTGCCATTTTTTGAATTATGAGCCATAAACATTTATCATTTGTAAATAATAAATTTCATTTAAAAACTTGATTGTGAGAATATTCATACATATACAAAGGTGGAGAGGTAGTACAACGAATCACCATATATCCCTCACTCAGCTGTAATAATCATTAGTTGTAGCTAATTAAAAAAAATTTTTTTAGCCATAGCTGGTGTGGTTCAGTGGACTGAGCACCAGCCTGGGAACCAAAGGGTCTCCAGTTCCATTCCCTTGGCACACACGCCTGGGTTGCGGGCCAAGAGGCAACTCATCGATGCATCTCTCACACATGATGTTTCTCTCCCTCCCTTTCTCCCTTCCATTCTCTCTTAAAGTAAATAAGTTTTTTAAAAAATAAAAATAAATATTTTATTCTATCACAGTTGTCCCAGTTTTTCCTTCTTTGCCCCTGCCCCTCTTGTTTTATCTGCATCCATACCCCCTTCTCATAATCTGTGGTCCTGTCCTATGACACATCTGTAATGCATTTTTGTTTTTAAAGAAATTATCAGAAGGTACTTCTGTTGGTGCCAGATTTGTGTACAAATACTTATGTCTTCTCCTGGGGATGGGAAAAAGTTCCGTGAGGATTTTGTAAAGTATTTCACCCAATAATTAGTGAATGAATTTCAAGAATATAAGATGAGCTTGCATTTTGACTTTTTTTTTTACTTTGTATGTTTACTTCCTCTGCTTTACTTTTCAAATTTAATTGTAGGCATTTGGTGACAAAAATCTTTAGCAAATTAATAATCTAATGATTCTTATAGGATATTGAATAATATAATACACTTAAAAAATGGATGAAGAACCTGAAAGAACTAAGCGATGGGAAGGAGGTTATGAAAGAACATGGTGAGTAGAACATTATTACAATCTGTCCTCTTTCAGACATTTTTTTGCAACTTTATTGAAGTATATTTTACAAATGTTAAAATTCACCTGTTTCCAGTATATAATTCAGTGATTTTTAGAAATTTGTTCAGTTGGGCATTCATCACCATAAGTCAGTTTTAGAACATTAAAAAAAAATTTTATTGATTTTGAGAGAGAGAGAGAGAAACATTGATTTGTTGCTCCACCCATTTATGCATGCATTGGTTTCTTCTTTTGTTTCCCTTGCCTGAGGAGATATATCAGATAACATACTGCTACAAGCAATGTCCCAGATTTTACTGCCAATGTTTTCTTATAGGATTTTTATGGTGTCAGGTCTTAATTTAAGTCCTTAATCCATTTTGAATTTATTCTTGTGTGTGGCATAGGAAGGTAGTCTGGCTTCATTTTTCTGCATGCATCTGTCCAGTTTTGCTGATACCATTTATTGAATAAACTATCTTTAGCCCATGTATGTGTTTGCTTCCTCTGTCAAATATTAATTGGCTATAAAGTTGTGGCTTCATTTCTGGGCTCTATTTTGTTCATTGATCTCTGTGTCTCTATGCCATTAGTTGTTTCTTGTATGTGCCCTGACGGGGGATGGAACCACAACCTTGGCATGTACAGCCGATGCTCCAAGCAACTGAGCTACCCCACCAGGGCTTGGAACATTTTGACCATAACAGTAAGCTCCCTCATGCTCACTTACAATAAACTCAGTTTATACCTCTAGCCCTAGGCAACCATTAATGCACTTTCTGTCTCTATAGATTTGCCCTTTCTAGACATTTCACGTAAATGTAATCATATCATATATAGTCATTTGTATCTGGCTTCTTTCACTTAACATGCTATTTTCACCCTGGCAGGTAGCTCAGTTGGTTAGAGTATTGTCATGATACACCAGGGTTGCAGGTTCGATCTCTGGTAAGGATACATACAAGAAGCAACCAATGAGTGCATAAATATGTGGGACAACAAATTGACATTTCTCTCTCTCTCTTTCTCTCTCTCTCTCTCCCCCTACTCTGTAAAATAATTTTTTTAAAAAACATGCTATTTTTAAATTTCATCCATGCAGCATATATCAGTAATTCATTCTTTTTTTTGGTGAATATAGTATTTTATTATATTGGTTATACCATATTATTATTCATCCATTCATCAGTTAATGAACATTTAGATTGTTTACAATTTTTGGCTGTTAAGAATAATGCACCAATGGCCCTGGCTGGTGTGGCTCAATAGATTGAGTGCAAGCCTGCAAACCAAAGAGTCACTGGTTCGATTCCCAGTAAGGGCACATACCTGGGTTGCGGGCCATGTGCCCAGTAGGGGGCGCGTGAGAGGCAACCACACACTGATGTTTCTTTCCCTCTCTCCCTTCCTTCCCCTCTCTAAAAATAAATAAACAAAATCTTTAAAAAAGAAAAAAGAACAATGCACCAGTGAACATTTACATGCAAATCTTTATATGGACATATGTTTTCATTTTTCTTGGGTTGATAAATTTTAGCTTATCTTTTTAAACAAGTAGTTACTGCTTATAGGGAGATTCTTAAAGAAGATGAATCAGGATCACTTAAAGCTACGATAGAAGACATTCTCTTCAAAGCAAAGAGAAAAAGGTATGTAAACTTTTGGTGAGTGTGTTACAAAAGGTAAAACATATTCCTTTAAGCCGTTCTGTCCACCTGTACCCACTCCTCAGTACTTAACTTAAGCAGCATTTCAAGGAAACTGACTTGTAACCTGAATATAAGGAAGGAGCCAGCAACCTAGTGCCTCAGCAGGGAAATGGGTCTTCAGGGACTAACTAAAGTGACTATAATAATGTGGATTCCTTAAGTTAATAATTTGCTTCACTAAAAAGATAACAAGTATAGTGATTTTTTTGGGGGGGCATAGTATATGGTAGTTGATTAAAATGTTTGCATAATTTTAACAGAGTATTTGAGCACCATGGACAAGTTCGACTTGGAATGGTATGTTACTTTTCTTTTCCTTTACTGGTACAGAACTATTTTGGGGTCAAGAAGCATTTTGGTTTAATAGAATAAACAATAGTGAAACAACAAACCATTTGAAAGAATATATTAAAAATATATGTATAGACTATTTGAATACCAGATGACATTTTTACTTCTTGGTCAAAAATGTGTTTGAAAATTGTCATCCTTTGTGTTTCTTTTTTGTAGATGCGCCATCTTTATGTGGTAGTAGATGGATCAAGAACAATGGAAGACCAAGATTTAAAGCCGAATAGACTGACATGTACTTTAAAGGTAAAAGAACATTTTTAAAAGGATATAGTCCTTTTTTTAAAGTTTGAGTTACTATAAACTATAGCTAAGTAGAAGTGCTACCAGATCATTTAAGGAAATGATACACAAAAATAGCTGATTATAGTAGTCCCCCTTATCCTCAGACGCAGTTTCCCATGGTCAGCTGTGGTCTGAAAATATTATATGGAAAATGCAAGAGATAAACGGTTCATAAGTTTTAAATTGCATGTCGTTTCAAGTAGTGTGATGATGTCTTACAGTGTTTTCTCGGCCCTGCCATGTCCCACGCCAACACGAATCATCCCTTTGTCCAGTGTACCCACTCTGTGTGTGCGGCACAGTAAGGTACTTAGAGAGAGAGACCAGGAGAGACCACATTCACATAACTTTTATTACAGTATATTATTATAATTGTTCTATTTTATTGTTAGTTATTTTCTTATGTGCCTAATTTAGAAATTACACTCTTTTGTAGGTATGTATGTATAGAAAGGAACTATTGCACTTCAGGCATCCGTGGGGCCCTTGGAATGTGTCCCCCAGAGATACGGAGGGGAACTGCTATGTTATGCCCTTAACTTCTACCCTCCCCACCAAGTCAGGATCTTGTTTCGTTATTCCTCTACTTCACTGAATCTTTTTCCTCCTTTCAGTTACTTGAGTCAGTCTCCTCAGTTTATAAATACATTCAGATTGTTCCTGACTTATCAAAGCCCATCCCCAGTCCTGTTCCTTCTCCTTTTCTGCCTTCATTGGGTCTCTTCTTCGTTTAGATGGCTTCTGTCTCACACACCCAGTGGTTCCATCTTTCAAGGCCTAGCTTAAACCCATCTCGTCACTTACCATTTCAAATTCAGGTGTAATAGTTTAATTTTTATTTATTTCGTATTTAAAATTCTGTCATTATTGGTTTAATATTTTTACTACTGAACATTTTTTGAAAAGCTATAAACTTAAAAATCATGCTTGATAAATAAGTTTCCCAAAATATGTTCCTCTGTAGTTGTTATTTTGCTCTTACCCAGTATTTCCTTTTTGTTTTCTTTGAACAGTTGTTGGAGTACTTTGTAGAGGAGTATTTTGATCAAAATCCTATTAGTCAGGTATGTATAAGGAATGAAATTCAAGATTAGATTCCTGAGATTACTGCCAAATATAGTTTATTTTAAAAACACTGGGCATCTGTTCTATGAACTAAGTGATTCAGATTATGTACCAGTTTTTGGTACACTTGTCAATGAAAAGTAAGTAACTCTAAAAGTTAAATTATGTACAGTGAACTCAGCTGAATTTGTGTCAACAGCATCATGAGAAAAAGTTTCTCAGATGTTACATGTTTCTTTTATAATTACTTTTTATAGTTACTTTTATAATTAATTTATACTAATGTACATTCTTATCAAGAAGAAATAATTTGTTAAATTAATAACTATTATTTTATTTTATTTTTAGATTGGAATTATTGTAACAAAGAGCAAAAGAGCTGAAAAACTGACAGAACTCTCAGGTATGCATCAGTTACCTCTGCAGGACTCAAGGGCATGGCTTTATTGGCCCAGCCTTATAACCCTGTTCATGTGTTGGCCTCGTAAGTAAAATTAGGCCTTCCTGTATGTTCTCCATTAAACTTTCTGTTGAACTTGGAATCTAAGATGAAGTGTTTTAAATTGAGTTCTACACAGTGGTAAATAGTAAATATCTTTATTTAAGGTACATACATTCATCCCAAAAGTAGTAAAATTATTGTAACCATTCATAAAATCCACTTCATTTTAAAATTTTTCACAAATTAAATCTCTGAAGAGCAAAGAATATAAAAAGTTAATTGTAGTCCTGGCCAGATAGCTCAGTTAGTTAGAACGTCCTCCTGATATGCCAAGGTTGTGGATTCCATCCCTGGTCAGGGCACATACAAGAATCAACCAATGAATGCATAAATAAGTGGAACAATAATTTGATGTTTCCCTCTCTCTCTTATCAATAAATTAAAAAAAGTTTTTTAATTGTTAATGATTCAGTTTCTTTGTTTTCATGGCATGTCTAACTGAATTTTAGTCTTTTAATTGATAATGGCAAGTTTTATTTGTTTTGTTGTGTGTTGTTACAAATTTACATTACTAGTTCTATTTTATTTTCTGTGAAATACTTTTTCCTAAATGTCATTCTCAACTGTTCTTCCTCACTAATACAAATGAAGGTAAGGACATACTTTTATCATTCATAGATTTTCACTGTGGCAGTAAGGAGTGAAATGTATGTTAGCCTGGAGTGATCCAGCAAACTTAGTAGCAAGTAATCAGAGAAATTTCAAACTAGCTTAGGCACAAAAGGGAAATTATGTATTCATGTTTTAAGATAGGCTGATTTCATATATAGTTATTTCCAGGGGTCCTGCCTCTGTCTGGCTTCATTCTCTGACAGGTTTTCTGTGAGTTGAAAGGATGTCTATCAGTATCCCCAGTCTGCATGACTTTTGTAGTCTGTAGTTTTAGCACGAGTCCCAGAGAGGTCTCTTACTGACCTTACTTCTTGCCTGCCTGCCCACAAACAGTCAGCGTGGCCAAGAGAACGAAGCATTTGGTTGGTAGGCCTGGGTTACATGTCTGTCCCTGGAGCAGGATGAAAGCAGGGTGGGCTTCAGACGCACATGGTCTAGGCTGGATTATCATCCAGTGGGGAAAGGATGGTTCTCCCAAGGAGGGGATGTAGGGCCATCCCCCCTGCCTCTTCCCCCAGATTAAGAATAGTCTTCCTGCCCTGGCTGGTGTGGCTCAGTGGATTGAGCGCGGGCTGTGAACCAGGCATCACAGGTTCGATTCCCAGTCAGGGCACATGCCTGGGTTGCAGGCCATGTCCCCCAGCAACCGCACACTGATGTTTCTCCTCTCTCTCTCTCTCTCTCTCTCTCTCTCCCCCCCCCTTCCCTCTCTGAAAATAAATAAATAAAATCTAAAAAAAAAAAAAAAAAAAAATAGTCTTCCATGTGTGCCAAGGAAGTCATGCACATAGAGATGAACAATTCTCTAGAGATTGCGATAGAACTCTGGAAGGCACCCCTGCCCCCATCAGAGTCACTGCTCTTAACCTCACTGATGGCAGTGTAGTATGTTTTATTTCTCATACAATACAGTGGGAGATGAAAGAAATATTTGGATCTCTTGCTAGAAAGAGAAGTGGATAGAGAGAGCCAGGAGATGTAGCTTTGAGTGCTGGTCTGCCATTGGGTAGGCGCGTGTCTTTGGGCAGATCATTTACCTTATTGGATTTGCTTCTCACTGATGAAGGGCAGAATTTGGACTTAGTGAGATACTTTTTATTTCTAAGATTTTATGATCCCAAGAATAAATACTTGGAATATATATTAAATATGGCAAATGGTTAGCATTTTAAAACTTAATTCTCTTCTTTGAAGGTATGAATCTAATAAGGTGAGGCTAAAGTTGAGCCCTTCTGTGAACTGTGGACTTCAGGTGATGATGATGTGTCAGTGCAGGTTCATCAGTCGTAACTAACATTTTTGATAATTGGTAGTAGGGGCACTGTGTGTCGGGGGGCAGAGGGTATATGAGAACTCTTCGTACTTTATGCTCAGTTTTGCTGTGAGCCTGAAACTTCTTTAAAAAACAAAATCTAATAAGTCTTTTTAAAAAAAACAAACTTACTCTGTGCTCACTTCAGCAGCACATAAACTAAAATTTATTCAGATAAATCACACCAAGAAGCTACAAGTAGATAAGTGGACAAAGAAGACATAACTCATACCAGCATAAAAAAAAAAAAAAAAAAAACTAAAGAGAGGTTAGCCAAACAAGTGATGAAAAACAAATAAACCACTCAACAACATTTTATTGTTTTATATATTTTAAATTAGCAAAATGAAGTTTCAAAAGGAATATGCTGCTTACTGAACCACAGAGAAACTGGTGCCTATAGTGTTGATAGCCTGGTTAATTAGTTGAACATTTGGTTGGGGGGAGCCATAAAAATGGTTGTTCCTATGAATTATACTTAGAAAATGTTATGAAAGAAGAAAAAACCTAACTCAACAAATATACTCTTTTTTAAAAATTTTTTAAAATCATTTTATTGTTGTTCAATTACAATTAAAAATCATGTTTATTGTCTGCATTTACCCCTTCCCCCAAATATACTCTTTTTTTAACAGTACATGTAATAGTGGCAAATTGGAAATAACTTTTTAAAAATTATTTTATTGTTGTTCAATTATAGTTGTCTGCATTTCCCCCCACCACTCCCCTCAACCCCAGGCATCCCCACCTCCCTCCCCCTTGGTTTTGTCCATGTGTCCTTCATAGTAGTTCCTGAAAACCTTTCCCCCCTGGAAATAACTTAAATGTTCAACAGTAGGTAGGTAGTTTGATGAATTGTACTATACAATAAAATCAATTTAATGATGTTTTGATTGTTAATTATAGTAATATGGAGACAGTGTTGAAATAGGAAAAAATGAAGACTATAATTTTTTAAAAATTGATTTGAGAGAGAGAAACATGATTTGTTGTATCACTCATTTATGCATTTCTTGGTTGATTCTTGTATGTGCTTTGACCAGGAATTGAACCCATAACCTTGGCATTTCAGGACAACGCTCTAACCAACTGAGCTACCCAGCCAGGGCTGAAGAATACCATATTTCATTGAATCTCAGATTCTCTTTTATGAGATACCCTTAATTTATGAACCTTCAAGAAGGAAACATGGTATGTGACTTGTTTCTACCATCTTCTTGGTGAGTCAATGTGTTTGTCAACTATTCTAAAGAATCTGGCATTTTCTCTTCCCTTTGTTTATATTACTTAACTTGAGATAGAGAATCTTTTCAGATGTTAACTTTTTGAGATGTTATTTCCATAATAGAAGATAACACAGCTTTGTTTATTTGTGGAAACCCTCCTTTCTTAGGTTTTATAAAGCTCTTAGGGTTTTTCACTCAAGAAAAATATAAAATTGCAGGCATTTTTCTATCTGTGAGTTTTTGCTTCACTTATAACAAATTTATACCTCATTGCTCTGTTCCATGCCTTTCTACATAAAGATTTAAATTTTTGTATTAATAACCTTTCTAAAAACACTTTAAATCACAGTTAAACTTAACATGAAAAGCACAAACAACGTCCATAACGCAGTTGAAACAAAAGTACCTTCATAGCCATTCATAGGTTCCCATGGGAGCGGACAATGACACCTGTGTCACAGGTGCCGCTCGGCTGCCAGTGATGGTAAGACACGTCATGATTTCAGAGAGGTTAAAATGGGGGCATATACATCAGTCTTAAAAATAATGAAGTAGGGAAATATTAAAAGTAAAAAGTTATGCACTCTAGGTTAATGTTATTTAAAATGTGTATTGATAGATAAAAAGAGATTATTTGTCAGTAGGTTCTTGAATAACATCAAGTTCAGCATCATTTCATTTTAACATTGGTGAGATGCTGTAGGAACTTAACTCTTGTTTATATCAGTTAGTCTCTGGTAAAATTGGTCTCGTTTTGCATTGTTTTGCTTGAAGTTGCAGAAGCTATCACAGTGTTAAGTCAGGACTTGCTGTATTATTTTTTAAGTATGAAGTGAAACATTATATAATGTTTTGACACTGTCAAAAGTGTAAGTTGCTAAAAACAAATTGAAAAGATTCTGTTCTTTAACATAAATATGTAAATTTTTGGAGAGACATAAATTTCTACAATATATATAGAGAATTTTATTAAAAGTAAATTAATGGGGGGAACACTTTGTAAAGTATATGATTGTCTAACCACTGTGCTGTACACCTGAAAGTAATACAAAATAATATTGAATGTTAACTGTAATTTAAAAAATCTAAAAATGAAAAAAAAAATAAAATTAAAGATAAATAAATAAATAAAAGTAAATTATTCCATTTCTATTTTAGGAAACCCTAGAAAACACATAACGTCTTTGAAGAAAGCTGTAGATATGACCTGCCATGGAGAGCCATCTCTGTACAACTCCTTAAACCTGGCTATGCAAACTCTAAAGTTAGTGTTTTACGTTTGTTATATATAATTGATTTCAAACTTTTTGGAATGAGTTAAGTTGAAATGATAATATGTTAATATGTGTCTCTATAAACCCAGCTATAATGAAGTCATTATTGAGACAAATATGTAGTGTCATTTATGATGTATAGTGTTGTGTTAGTAATTTTTATTTTTATTTATTTATTTATTTATTTATTTATTTAAATGAATGTTCAAGTACAGTTTTCTCCCCCTTACTCCCAATCAAGCCCTCCCAACTCCCCTCCCTACCTCCCTCCCATTACCACCCTCCCCCTAGCTTTTATCCATGTGTCCTTTAATTTTGATCCTATAAACCCCTCCCCCTCTCCCCCGAAATCCCTCTTCTCTCTCCTCTGGTCACTCTCCACCTGTCCTCTAATGCAGTGTCTGTGACTATACC
>PVIA01001856.1:190853-244339 GCA_004024845.1 Tonatia bakeri
TCCTTCTTTCTTTCTGCTGCATAGAATTCCATTGTGTAAATGTACCATAGTTTTTTGATCCATTCATTTACTGATGGGCATCTAGGTTGCTTCCAGCACTTAGCTATTGTAAATTGTGCTGCTATGAACATGGGGGTGCAAAGGTTCTTTTGGATTGGTGTTTTAGGATTCTTAGGATATAGTCCCAGCAGTGGAGTTGTAATTTTTATTTTACGTTTTAATTGGTGAGGTATATTCTTAAAGGTTTTAGAAAAACATAATATTGAAGTAATATTAGTAGAACAAAAGAAATACATTGATGAAAAAATATTTTATTGACAACTGATTGTATATACAATTCATTGTGTGTAGTAATTTTGCGTTGTATATTTATTGACTTTTATTAGCTTATTTTATAATCTGTAAATTAACAGCACTCTTTTCCAACAAGTTCAACTGTGTGCAATATAACTTAGACCTAATAGGAAGTATTCAATATAGTTAAAGCTTATATATTTTGTCCCTGGCTGGTCTATCCTGACTCAGATTTTTATACCTTTACATGATAGATACTTTTCTAGTTTAGAAGTAGATGGTAAGTAGGTAATGCACCTAATAAAAGTAGGCACAATAGCAGCATTCACAAGTGAAAGCTGAGAGCCTACCAATGAAGATATAAGCAAGGAGGCTATAAATAACTGATAAAATTGCTTCTGAAAGTGTAGAAATCTCCAGTTAGTATAGGGGATAACTGCTTATCACATCTCAAAATCCAATAAGCCATCATTTAATTAAATGGTACATAAAAATAAATGTTTATTATTATGACTCTGAATCACCATGAGGTTAAATTATAGACTTTAAATAAGAAAGAAGTACATTACTGTTGTTATGCCACATGTATACATCTTAAAGTTGATCCATGTGGTATGGTTGTACTTTCTAATGTGCCCTTTAGATTTTGTATGAGACAAATCTGCTAGAATGAAAGTTTCATGACGTTAGGACTTTCTGTCAATCTTGTTTATCCCTCTGTCCCCAGAACTTAAAAGAGATCTCCACTCACTCCTTTGTAATGTTGAAACAGAGAGATATTCTAGAGTCTAAATGTATAAACCATGTACACTATCCTTTCTGGTAAACTTTTCATTGGTGTGATTTGTTATACCTAGTTGGAGTGCATTTTATCTTTCTTTAGACACATGCCTGGACACACTAGCAGAGAAGTCCTAATCATCTTTAGCAGCCTCACAACTTGTGATCCATCTAATATCTATGACCTAATTAAGGTAGGCCATTAATTTTAAATCAAACCAAAGTTACAACGTCAAAGAAAATTCTGTAGTAAATTAATTACTAGTTTTCAGAGCATTCTATTCACTTTTCAAAAACATTAATTGTTCAATGCTTTTTCCCCCCCCAAACCGTCCATTTACTTGGATTTTATGAAGACCCTGAAGGCAACTAAAATTAGAGTGTCTATTATTGGATTGTCTGCAGAGGTTCGGGTTTGCACTGTGCTTGCTCGTGAAACTGGTGGTATTTATCTAGAATTCTTTAATATTTACTCACAATTGTTATGTAAGAAGTAACAATTTGTTAGTTAAAGTAGGATGTTTTAACCTGTTTTTAAACTCACCTTAAATCAGTTCATGTCCTGAAATCCAAAATATGGGTAATCATCTTAAATATATCAGTGATTCTGTGGATATCATATCAGAGTGCAAGGAATTTTCAGAAGCTATGTTAGTGTTCAGAAAAAGCAGTGTAACTCTTGAAAAGCTAGAAATTTCACTAAATTTAATACTTTGTTAAGATCTTTTTTAAAAATATTTTTTAAAATTTATTTTTAGAGAGAGGGGAAGAGAGGGAGAAAGAGAAGGAGGGAAACATCAATGTGCGGTTGCCCCTTGGGGTCATGCCCCCTACTGGGAACCTGGCCTGAAACCCAGGCATGTGCCCTGATTGGAAATCGAACCCATTACTCTTCGGTTTGAAGGCGGCATTCAGTCCACTGAGCCACGCCAGCCAGGGCTTTGTTAAGATCTTTTAACTTGACTTTAGTAAAATTGTAATCATAGTTATTCCTAGAGAAGTCAATCAAAAGATGTTATTTAAAGAAGGTTTTTGAAACATTATAATTTAATTTAAATACTTATTTTGAAGATGTATGTTATCAGGTAGTAAAATTTTACAGAATTACTAAGAAATTATGTAATTCATTCTTATGTCTGGGAAGCTGATTTTATTTTCTTTTGCTTTTCATCTTGTTAGGTGCATACCATGTTATTTTAGATGAAAGCCATTACAAAGAATTGCTAACGCATCATGTTAGTCCTCCTCCTGCTAGCTCAAGTTCTGAATGCTCACTTATTCGAATGGGTAAGTGTTTATTTTGTGTGATTTAAAAATAAACATTTAAAAAATGTATTTTGGCCCAAACTAGACTTTCTATTTTCATTTGCACAAGTTATTTTAACATTTAAGATTTTTTTTAATCCTGACCCAAGAATATATTTTATTGATTTTAGAGAGAGAGGAAGGGAGGGAGAGCAGGGCAAGAGAGAGAAACATTGATGTGAGAGACAAACATCAGTTGGTTGCCTGCTGTACATGCCCTGACTGGGGATTGAACCCGCAACCTATGTATGTGTTCCGACCGGGAGTCAAACCCACCGCCTTTCAGTGTATGGGACAATGCTTCCACCAACTGAGCCACTCGGGCAGGGCAACATTTAAGATTTTTTTTTTAACTTAAATGTTTTATAATAAGAGAAAATTGTGCTGTTGAAGCAATTTTAAAAAATTAGAGATGTAAAAAGAAAATTAAAACCATTTGTAGTTCTATCACTCATAGAACACCATTGGCTTTAATTATTAGGACATGAAAGGTATAAAGACACTGCATTTATAGAAATATCCTTGTTGTATTAGGAAATTTAACAAATAAGCTGCAAAATTCTCTGTACTGTTTGATCAAAGCTGTGTAATACAAACTGCAAAGACAGAAGGTTGCAGGAAGGTACATCAAATTGTTTAATATGATTTTTTGGGGGAGAGGGAAAATGATGGCTTTTGCATCATTTCAAAAAAATTTTTGTTTTCCTCTATTTTCCAAAAATTTTATAATGAACATTTATTATATTTATGATGGAAAGAAACATAACTTTAAAAAGAATCTCCTTGTTTAATATCCATTTTTTTAACTGTCAGTGAAAGGGAGTGCTTTTCTGTCTTGTTTTGGACTGTTTATATACTGGTCAACTGCTCTAACCTATTTCCTCATCTGTAAAATGAGATTAGCATCTGTCTTATTGTTGCCAGGATTGAGTCAATACAGATTTAGAATAATGCTTGACATAAATACTTAGCACATTTTAGACATTATGTTGGCTAACCTGTTTTGATTTATTGATATACTTCCTTAGTCCACTTTAAAGCTGTTATTTAATCTTATAATAATTTATTCTTCAAATTGATTGGTTAGAGACATTTAAGAATATCAGCTATTTTTTGTTACCTGACATAAATATTTTTTCAGTTGGTTATTTATGTTTTATTTGTTTTGATACGTAGATAGATTTAACATTTTTATATAATAAAATCTTTTTGTTTATGGTTTCTGTTTTTCTTAGACTTCTAATTTAAAAATACATGTGGAAAACAAGCTAAGTTTTGGGGCATTCCAAAATTTTAAGCATAGACATATATGAAGTGAAAGTAGATTATGTAATAGATTCTTCTGTTGTGCCAGAAACTATTTGAAAATTACAAACATTTTCTTTTTAAAAAGCAGTATGTGTTCATTGTTATTAAGTTAGAAAACACTGAGAATCCGAGGCTGTATTTCTGGACAGATCTTTTCCCCATTTCCTCCACTCTGTTTCTTGAAACCTGGAATACTCAGTTTGACCATGCTGTAATAAACATATCTAAAAGGCAGGAAAGAGAAGAAACACTTTCAGATTCCCAGCCCTAGAATTTTGTTATTTGCTTGGAAAAAGAAAGTAATGCATTTTCTTCTGTGAAGGATTTCCTCAGCATACAGTTGCTTCTCTGTCTGATCAAGATGCAAAGCCTTCTTTCAGCATGGCGTAAGTACAACATGGAAACTGTCAGTGATGATGTTTTTATATTTTATTCTTTTCTACTGAGTTGTACATTACAAGATGGGCTAGACATGTAATGGCTTTTATAAAAGATCACCCTCTATATAGCTGTAAAAAGGAGTGAGGATGATCTCTATATACTCCTATGAAGTAATCTTTAGGTAATATTACTAAGTAAATCAAGGTAGAGAAAAATGTGTAGTATGCTACCAGTCATCTAAGAAGAGGGTAGAAATTTTGAGTAGATATACTTGCTTATATTAATAATAAAAATAGTAATGGAAATCAAAAGTGAAAACTAAAAAATTGTTTACCTCCACGGTGTGTGAAGAAAGGCAAAGAGGTAGACCATAGAGTTCTCTGAATATATCTTGTCTTAATTTTGGGGCTTTATATTTTACATAATTATAAAACAAAATTAAATTAAAGTAATTGTTAAAAATTACAAATAAGACTGCTGTCTCCAGCTATAAAGGTGTAATAGGGACTGGATTTACCTTCTTGCCTCCTGTCAGAAAACCAGACAAGATACGTAAAGCAACAGTTTTCAGAGATTGGAAGCTGGCAGTGCAGATAATAATCCCCGAAAGAAGGGAAGCAAATGAGGTGGGTCCAATGATTGCAGTTTACTGCCTGGAGAGAATTTCAGGCAGCAGTGCAGAGAAGGAAAACCCACACAGAGCCTGGAGGTTTTTGCTCAGTTGAAGAAAGTAAGTTCAGTGTTTGGGAGGCTGAAATGGTTATTATTTTGTAGGGCAGAGTACTGGAGAGTAGAGAGCTGCACACAGAGCTCTTGAGATCTGCAGACACTTCCCCATGAGTCATTAGCTGAGTGCTGATCAGCACATTTCTGTGAGCAAACTGCCGGGGCCAGGGCGAGAGCCAGTGGAGAGGAGCAGGCAGAACAATCCCTATAGCTCACACGGGGCAAGGAACAGTTTACGTTCCCACCATTCAGTTTGGAGAGAACTCTTAACACAGGCATTGGACAGAGCCCAGTGAGGGAACCAGATTAATCGTAGACCAACAGCTGCTCTGGGCAACCTAACAAGCTTAAAAGCAAGTTTTGAACAGATCAAACTATTGCCAAGTTAATTAAGTATATTCCAGAAAAAGCTTCAACATATTTAAGGGGATAAAAAAAAGTCTACTACCCCAAAGCAAAATTTACAATGTCTGGCAGCCAATCAAAAATTACCAGGCATTCAAAGAAGTCAGAAAATACCCATAACAAGGGGAAAAAAGTCAGAATAGACTCATATCCAGAAATAACACAGTTGGTAGAATTGGTAGACAAAGGGTTAAAATAGCTATTATATGTAAACTCCGTATGTTCAGGAAAGTAGAGAACAAGATGAACATGATGAGAGAGATACGAGACAGAAAGAAGACCCAAATCAGATTTCTAGAGATGAATAGTACAGTGTGTAAGATGAAAAACTTCACAGCAGATTAGTCACTGAAGAAGGAACGGGTAGTGAATTCAAAGACATAAATGGAAACTATTCAAAACAAAAATGCATATACTGAAAAAAACTAAAATGAACATAAGTGAGCTGTGAAACAACTTCATGATTTTAAAATCAAGGTAGCATACTTTCTTTTGCTGTAACTGTTCACATCTTTATATATCACGTTTTTAAAGTAACCTTTCCCCCCACAGGCATTTGGATAGCAATACAGAGCCAGGACTTACGTTAGGAGGCTATTTCTGCCCACAGTGTCGGGCAAAGTATTGTGAGCTTCCTGTTGAATGTAAAATCTGTGGTAAGAAACCAAATGTTTATTTTTCATTAAACTAACCTTTCATAACTTCTTACCTGTATTGCTATTAAAATAGATGTAAATATTCAGTCCTGCCTATCTATATTTCTGGGTTTAAAGTGAGAAGAGAAATAGATTACTTTTTTTATTGAGTGCCCAATACCCCATTTCCAAGAATAAACCTGGTTATTCCCTAAGAGTTTCCTAATTTCTTTCTTTAAAGGAAATGCAGCAGACCCAGTAGACATTTTTGCAGCTCTTAACTTCATAAAGTAAATGTATATAAGAAGAATGAGGAATTAAACTACCAGAATTATAAAACTTTGTTTTATTAGTGACTAAGTAGGCAAAGAGAGGTCACACACTTAGTGACAAGTAAGACCTCATCCATGTTGGAATTTCCTTCTATGGCCGCAGGCAAACTGAAGAAATGAATAGCTGTAGTTAAAAAAAAAAACCTTGAAACTATTTAGCATAAGTTATATCATTTGACATTTCAGCTATTGTCTTCATGAGGTTTGGGCTATTAAATAGGTCTCTCTGTTTTCTGTGTCAGGTCTTACTTTGGTTTCTGCTCCCCATTTGGCACGGTCTTACCATCATTTATTTCCGTTGGATGCTTTTCAAGAAATTCCCCTAGAAGAACATAATGGAGAAAGGTATATGCATAAGTGGTAGTGTTTCGATACAGTATTACTGCATTTAAAAAGTTACATTAACTTGGACAAAATTACTTCTAATATAGAAAATGAGATGTATAATGCCTTGGTTATGACTGAAATGAGACTAAATACTCTGGATTTCCAGAAATCTATTACTGCATTTTGCCATGTATATTGCGCACTTTCTTGGCCAAATTTTTGAGGGAAAAATAAGGATGCACATAACGTGTGGGTAGTACCTGAAATACCTTGTATCTATTCTTATATTTTTGTAATTATTTGTTACATAAAATTTCTTGTAACATATCATGCTCAGAAATAAATACTAAAATTCCTTTATAAATGAAAAACAAGTGTCTAAATATAAATAAATAAACAAATTAAAAAATTAAAACAAAAGCTTTTTTTTCCTGAAAGTTTGGACCAGAAACATGAATGTACATTATACACAGGAGCGCAAAATACGGTGATTTGCCTAAACCTACATATGCATATATTATAGTGAGAGTGGTGGTATACTAATAAATCAGTTCTCCAAAATGAAAATTAAAACCCAAAAGCCCTGATTTTTAGCATTTGCTAAAACTGGAGGATTTATCCAGAAGGTCTAATATTAGAGTAATACAAGGATAAAGAAAAGATCAAATGAAGAAAAGAAGAGAAATAGTTCAAGGACATTTTCTACTATTAAAGGATTGAAAGGGACTGTCTGGTGTCTTAACATATTGAAGGAAAGTAGATCCACACTAAAGTATATCATTGTGAAATTTCAGAATATGCAGCAAAATACTAATCTTAAACATCTCTGGAGAGGAAAAATTAGGTCACATAATCTGGAATTAAGATTGTTTGGGTTATCATGAGTAACACTGAATGCTGACAAGGAGCAATTTCTCTCAAAATTGGAATGAAAAACTATTACCAACCTAAGTTATATACCCAGCCAATTAAATGTAAGTAGAATAAAGATATTTTTAGACTTGTCTCAAAAAGAGACTTTCTGAGGAAGCTATGGAAAAGATGTTTCAATGGAACTGAGAAAGAATGGTTGAAGGAGAGTAGGAATGTCTTTCTAATTCCAACTGGCTAAAAACGGCCTGGGAGACCCCAGAGTGACGCTTGTGTGTCGCACATGGAGAACTGTCAGTCCAGTTTGGAGAAGGTTAGAATGCTTCAGGAGAGAGGTCACCAGGAGGACAAAAACTATGTAACTGCTGTTGTAGTTGAACATATAAGAGGATGTTTAGGCTTTGTAGGGAAAGGTTGGGGCTGAGTTAATGGTAATTCCTTAGAAAACTAAGCTTGTGAATAACTATAATAATTCAGTCTAGGAAAAAATCTTTTAAAAGAGAAGAAAAGTTGTATTACATGTCTCAGCTGAAGATGTTTATATAGTCAAAATAAACTAAACATTTAATATTATTCTATCTAAAATTATTTAACTACATAGAATTGAGAATGACATTAGTTGTGCATGTACATGCTATTGATTCAAGAGAGTTGAAAGAATTAAATTCTCATCTTCCGTAGTAAGAGGTTCATAACCACTGCACTTGAAAAAACTGAGAGAGCACGTAAGCATAGGTTACTGTCAGACAATTCAGTTTTGAAAGTGTTTGCTCTGGGAACAAGAAATGAAGTGTGGGAGTGGATAGTCAGGGAACTGTTATTTTTTGTAATAAGTTTTGAGAACTTTTGACTCCATTCCTTGAATATTAAAACCTGTAGGCATCTATTATATGCAATAAATTAACTTCTCTACAGTTCATCTAGACTTGTGCCAGCTGTCTATTATCTTTGGGAGAGGTGAAAAATAGTCACTCAAATAATTTTCTGTAGGGTTTAATTCCCTCGTATAATCCCAGTTGGGAGAGCATGCTCGTGTTTAATCTTGATGAAATTAAAAATAAATTTTTTTGCCATGTTTAAAATATAGCATTTATTACTTACATGGTTTGACACAGAACATCTTTTCTACTCATTTTGAATTTGGAAGTAAAATACAACTGAATACAAAGAGGAACACAGGACCAAAATGAAACTTGTGATTCTGTTCATGTGGCATAAACCAGTTTTGTACGTAACATATTGCAGCAATTTTCAAGTGCCCTTTAGAAAAACATGAACTCTGCATGTTTATTATTGTTTCCTGTATAATGCATGGACTGAAATCACTAGGATCAACTTCTTTCTTAAAGAAAAGGAAATTTTTTTTAAAGTAAGATTTTGGGCTATTAAGGTAACTTCAAGATTTAATATGGACTTTTCTTAAATTACCAGTATCCTTAACTCTTTCTCCTAAAGGTCATGTGTAAATTAACTGTAAGTAAAATTACTTATTAATTAAAGGATTTTGTGTCTGAGATTTTGCTGAGCTATTTTAATAAGTAAATTCTAAACAAAATGATTCTTAAATTTTTCCAGATTTTGTTATGGATGTCAGGGGGAATTGAAAGACCAACATGTAAGTTCATGTTCCTTCTAAATATTAAATATTGTACAAGAAATATTGACAAAATAGTAGTATAAGTATTCAGTAAATTATTGAAGACTAGACTCATATCACGTTGTTCCTCAGAAGAGTAGGCAGAGATAAAATGGTAGCACAATAGTTTAAATAGTTGTTTTGTAATTCTGCATTCTAATTTTGCTACAAAGACATTCTAGTACTTTAAACTGTCTTCAGTTTGCAAGCTAAAACTGCATTTTGTTTTGAAGTGTTAAATGGTTTTTTTTCCTTCTATGGGCTCTGTCATAACCCATTTTGAAGTGAAGTTACCATTTAAGGTGGCCACAGACCAGAGGCTATTCCTTCATTTTGACAATGAGATAATATTTTTAAAATTTTTGAAGGGGGCCAGTTTGAATGTATAAACTTACATAAAGAAACTAATAAGATAGATAATGGTCTAGTTTTAATTTTTTATTAATTTAGGTACATGTCCATATTTAAAACTATACATTATAAAGTATATAAAATATTAGTGGAAAGGATTGTTTGTTTATCCTGCTCTCACATTTTATAGAACAGTTATATTGTTTCACCTGCCTCTTTGATGTCAGTAGCTTCACCCTCACTGGAACTACTTTTTGAATTATTTGACAGGGTCTTTTTTTTTTTTTTAATTAAAAAAAATTCTAAAATATAAGGGGAAGGGAGGGAGAAAGATAGGGAAAAAAACCCTCCATTTTCAAGAGAAACATTGATTGGTTGCCTCTCCCATGCCCCCAAATGGGGACCTGGCTTGCAACCCAGGCATGTGCCCTGACTGGTAATCGAACTGACAACTCTTTAGTTGCAGGCTGGTCCTCAATCCTCTGAGCCACACAAACAGGGCATGCCATATTCTTTACTGGTGTAATTAAAAGGGTAATACAAGTTTTGTGATTGTGAGATCATTCATTCCCTAAGAATAACTAAATGTGTGTTACATTGTTGTGCTTCTCTTTTTAATTAAACGAGTCTGATGACTTTTTAAGCATTCAAAACTAGCACTAATCTCAAATTCATGTGTCTTCACCAGTTAGTTAAAATGACACAATTGAAAGTATCCTATAAGAGAAAAGACTTTAAGGACTCAAAAACAAAGTTATTCCCTCATTTCTAAGGAATATTTTTTTTGCAAATAAAATTGCCTTAGCTTTGAAAATATATAGTACATTGGAAGTAATAAAGCAGGTAGGGAAAATTGATACAAGAAAATCGAAAGAGCAAAGCAACTTGAGTGTCTTCTAGCTACGCTCTGCTTAACTTTCGGAAACTGCTGTTGAAGTTTACTTTTCTTCTTTTCATTGCAGGTCTATGTTTGCACCGTGTGCCAAAATGTTTTCTGTGTGGACTGTGATGTTTTCGTTCATGACTCTCTCCACTGTTGTCCTGGCTGTATTCATAATACGCCAGCTCCTTCAGGTATTTGATTCCAGCACATAGCACACACTGAGTGTGCTAAAGACAAATTTGTAACTGTAACTAAAATGATTCCTTAGAAGAAGCTCCCATTAAAACATGAAAAGCAGTTTAAAAGGAAAATCTAATTAAGAACCTTTTTGCCCCCCAAAATGTAATATTTTATTAAATTTTAAAATTTGTGTCATCACAGAAATACCTGGAATTCAACAGTACTTCTTTTAGTTAATTTTGTTTTCTATAATTTTGAATTACAACATTTTTAGTCATTTTACATTATTGTATTTAAGGTAGTTGTAATGATTAAATTGATGTGATAATTTCATTGTGTGATAATTAAATACAGAATTTCAATGACTTACTCATTTTTATTCATTTTTAGTGTAAAAAGAAAATTAAGTGTAAGTGTAAATTGAATGTAGGATGAAAATTAATCAATACTTACGAAATTATATACTGCCATACTCACACAAAGGATCTTTTTTGACTTAACTAAACTATCAGAATATAATGATATAATTAATGCACTTGACGTTATTTGTGGCTATGACTGACAGGGATCTTTTTAGGCTTAGACATTCAGACTCACAAGATGACTGTGGCCATGCGTGGCAGTTCACTCCAGGGGATATTAAACAGGAGCAGCAGGCTGCCAGTGGAAGCCCCTGCAGCAGTGCAGCCAGCACATTTTAGGCGCACGATGATGAGCTCCTCCATAAGCCTCAAGGAGCCAAGATCTCTTCTCACAGTTCCATAAACACAACTTCCATGTCCCCCATAAGGGACATGTTGCTTTCAAGAGTCACCACACTCAGGAAAGCCTGGGGCATGAGGTTCTTATCAGATTACTAATAGTGCATCCAGTCCAGTTACAAGTTAGTCATCAGGAGTCACTTTTACCAGAAGCAAAGTTGCCCAAAATTGTAGTCGACATTCCAACCTTTATCCGTTACCACATACTAGAGCTAGAAAGCTTAACTGAAGGTGATTCACATGCAGACATGCAGTGAAGGAAAAGGTCTTGTTAACCTATTCACTCTCACATGCTAACCCTGTTACTCTAAAGCTCCTTCTGTAGTAATTGGTAAACTTTAACTTAGTGGAGTATATCTAATACCACTGTTTTGGTCGTTGGGTATCGGACTGATTTACCGCATAGTTCAAGCTAAAGAAAGTTGTGTCTATCCCTGTCAGCCTCACTGAGCTTCATACCCAGGGACTACGAACTGAGTCTTCTGTAACTTTCCCACTCTGGGTCATCAGAAGAACTTGGGTGGGAAAGTGTGGTGAGGTCTGTTTCAGGCTGAATGCAGATACACCCTTAGAGGCAGAGCTCTTTTCAGGTCTACCCTGGTGAGAGTGAATCAAGTCTCCACAGCAAAGGTATGTTTAATTTAAATCTAAGTTCAGTCATTCTAGATCAAGTTTCACTATGATATTCATGATTTTAGAAATAATAATTATTAGTGAAGTATGTTATCAATAAAGACTGTAATTCCACCCTGGAGAGTCTATTCAATAAATCTTGGATGGAGCCCAGGAATGTGCATTTTTAACAGTGTGCACACTCACATGCACACACAAAAAACATAATGTGACCAGAGTGACAGATCTTTCTCCCTAGAGTCATAGCTAAATGATTCTTTATGTGGAAACAGGTTTCAGCTCTAGGTAACTAGGTAACTGCTGCCTTCTTCCTTCTGCTCTGTCAGCAGAGGTGTCAGTGGCTTCTAGGAGATGCCTTTAACCTGAGCAGAGTGTTCTGTCTCCCCACACCTGACTCAGAAGAAAGGTCACGAGTGGTCACCTATTGAAAAGTTACTAAAGACATATTAGACACACCCCCTCACTGTGTATGAAAGGAACATTCAGTGCCTTATTTTGGCTACTTTATCTCTTTCTACAGTTTTAGGTTTCATTTGCATAATTAATGAGGTTAAGGTGAATATTTTAATTAGGCTTAAGGAGGAATTTTCTTTTTTACAATTGTAAAGAAAATCCTGGTTTAAGATTACACAAATAGAGATGGTGATCTAAGATGGTTAGTTCTGGCCTTTAAATTTCTTTTTCGAATTGCACAATATACTATAATAGTGCAGGAAACTGTTTAGCCTTAGAAATCTTTCTGAATAATATGCTTTTCTGAGTTCTGCTGTTTGATTAGTTAGAAAACTTCTTAATACTTAAAATTCATTATGAAAATTAGATTTATCTAAAATACTTTTAAGTGTATACATTTTACTTCATATTCTTTTTAATTTGGCCTATCTTTTGACTGAAGCATTTAGCCCATTTATATTAAATGTATCTACTGATGTATTTGGGTTTAAATCTAATGTCTCACTTTATGTTATTTGTTTCAACCATTCCATCTTTATCTTTCTTTTCTTTCTTTCTTTTTTTGGATTGATTCTTTTCTACCATTCTAGGTTTTTCCTCAACTAGCTTGGAAAATTATATACTCTATTTTTATTCTTTTAGTGGTGGCCCTAGAAATTATAGTCCACATAAATTTCTTAACTTGGGTCCTCTAGAAAGTAGAATATGAGTCCCAGTTTCCTTCCCTTTGTGGTTGGTTCCCTGTATATTTTCCTTTATTTCACATTGTGTTGCCTTCATTTCTTCCTTCATTTTGTGACCAAACTCAATCAATTCTGTGAGCATCCTGATTACCAGTGTTTTGAACTCTCTATCAGGTTGGCTGTCTCCTCATCACTTAGCTCTTTTTCTGGAGCTTTGATCTGTTCTTTCATTTGGGCCATATTACTTTGTCTCTGAGGGCCTGTTACGTTGTGAGGGGCAGAGTCTTAGGTATTCTCCAGTTTGGGGCAACCCACTTCTGTGTTGTAGTGCTGTAAGTGGGGAAGGGTTCAGAGAGGGAACAATGCCACTCACTTGCCCCACTCTAGCCCCACTTTCCAAGACCTCTCCTGTGACACTGGGAGTTTCTCTCATCTTCACAACCCACACAGAATTTTACAGCCAGAGGTTTTTTGAATCTTTAGTTGACCAATCAGCCAGCCCCTGCTTGCCTGCTTGGTCTACCCCCTTGCTGTGCATCCTCTCTGCCCAGCTGCCCGTCTCTACCCTCCTACAGTCTGGATGAATGTTTCTTTAACTTCTTGGTTGTTGAAATTACATGTAGTTTGATTTTCTTGTTTTATGTTTTTAAATCGGTTGTTTATTGTTCTTAAATTGGTTGTTATCCTCCTTTTGGTTGTGTGAAGAAGCAAGGTGTTTCTACCTATGCCTCCTCCATCTTTGCCAGACCTACATCCAAGATTACTCTATCCAGCAAAGCTAGCATTTAGAATGGGAGGGCAGATAAAGTGCCTCCCAGATAAGGTCAAGTTCAGGGAGTTCATATGAAATGTTAAAGGGACTTATCTAAGAAAAAGAAGATAAAAAATATGAACAGTAAAATGACAACAAACTCAAAACTTTTAACAACAGAAACAATAACAAAAATTAAAATGAACTAAGCAAACAACTAGAACAGGAACAGATTCACAGAAATGGAGATCACATAGAATGCAATCAGTGAGGAGGGGGAGGGGGAAGAATAGGGGAAAAGGTACAGGGAATAAGAAGCATAAGTCGTAGGTACAAAATAGACAGGGGGAGGTTAAGAATAGTATGGGAAATGGAGAAGCCAGAGAACTTACATGTATGACCAATGGACATGAACTAGGGTCAGGGGGTGAATGCTGGAAGGTGGGAGGGTGCAAGGCAGAGGGAGGATAAAGGCGCAAAAATAATTGAGACAATTAAAAAAAGAAAGTAGAACCTGAGCCAAAGATGAAAGTGCCGTTGCTTTATTTGGGAGTTGCAGGAAAGTGAGGGTAGGGAAGCAAAGGGAAGGAAGTAAGGCCAGGAAAAAAATGGATGTAGTGTGTTACCACAGTGTCCAGGCTTGGTGACAAGCAGTGAAGACTCATAAGAGTGTCCCAGCAAGTGTGTTCACTTACATTGTGGGACTTCTCCAGAAGGTTCATAAGGAGAGACTGCCTTTCTGAGCAGTCCTTTGAAGGGAGGAAGGGAGAGGCAGTGCAGTTTCCCAGCTTCTCTCAACTCACATTTCTCATTGGCTAAGGTTTGCCACACAAAGCTGTGTCATTGTATCCTTTGGTAACTTCTCGGGAAACCAGATCTCATGCTCAGCGGTGTGACATTGCAGCCAGTTCTGGGAGGCGGAGGGGCAGCTCAGGTCAGGTAGGCTTGGTGTCTTCAGTTCGGACTCCAGCCTGCTCAGGAGGCTGGGCAAAGGCAGCAGCAGTGTGGGGTGGAAGGCAGGCAGCACCTTGGGAAGAGGAAAATAGCCCAGGGAGTCTGAGGAAGCATTAGGAGTTTATCCAGTACTCATTCGTGACGTGAAGATCTGAAGTGAAGAGGAAGTGAGTCTGAGGGTAAAAGTTAAAAGGAAGTGTTGGCTGGGGTAGGAGTGTGGGAGAGTGGATGAACACAGCGCTGAGACTGAAAATTATTTTTTTAAGTATTTTTATGTAGTTTAAATTTTTGTAAGCAAAGTGTTCAAACATGATAAAATTTATGGAATTCTGGGAAGTTGTGGTGAAGAAAATGAAAATAACATAGCTAATGTTAGCTGTTGAAGGCCTGAATAATAACACAAAAACAATCATGTTCATCAAATAGGGTGGTAAGTATGGAGCTGGAGGTTGGAGGGGAACTATAATAAAGTTTGTTTTTTTTTTGTTTTTGTTTTTCATTTATTTGGGTCATGGTTCAAACAATACATTTTCTACCTGTATGTGGCAACACATGAACTGTTTCTATTTTGTGACTCTTGCCCTTGAGAATAGCTACATCTATACAAGGTGAAGATGGCAGTACTGTTTGAAGGCATAGTGTATGCAGGTCCAGGGAAAGATCCCTGGACTGAACTGGTAATTAGTAGAGTTTATTAAGGGAAACTTACATAGCAGGCATATCTTTGAGCAGCTGCAAGACAAAATGGCCCTGTGCTGCTCAGAAGGTGCCCGAGAATTACACAGAACAAGGCAAGATGGTTTCCAGCACTCATGCATGACTAGTCCCAGGTACAGGTGAATGCTCTATGGGATTGACCAGGTCAGGACGATGGCCTGTTCCAGAAACCAGCATGCGGTGGGAGGCAGGGCAGGAGTACCGGTTTATGTCAGAAAGAGCGTCAATTAGGATCGGACTGTCTCCAGGTCAGGTTAGTGGGCAGATCTCGTGGTCCAGGGCAGCATGCAGGTCAGGCAGCCGTCTTGGAACAATCTCTTGCTCCTTCAAAAGGCAGAAGAAAGGTGATTAGATTAAAAACATGTAAGTCTTATATTTAAGAACCATATGTGACTCACTGCCATAATCAGAACAGTGAAGGGACAGCAGACTACTAGGAATGGCTGTGGGAAAGAAGAACCATAAACATTGTGTAAGATTTCTCAATATTTTGTAACTTCCTCATGGCCCTAGTCATCTGTGTTCAGCAGTAGTTTGTATCTCTGTAATGATTGTCAAGTTCATAACATGCCATGATTTTAAGTGGTGAGAAAGGAAGGATACAGCCAGTCCTTGGGAAGTGGGGTGGTCTAATTGCATGCCTTCAGTGGGTGGCAGCGTTTAGGAGAAAGGGCGAGAACTTTGAGTTTGTGAGGTCTACAGTAAAGAAAAAAAGGGCACGGGAGATTGTCACACTTCTGAATAAGCAGCCTCAGGACTGTCCTGTTCTTTAAGAGTAGAAGATTCATTATTTTCTTTCTGTGTTCTCTAATGCTGTTCTGGGGAGACCTATTACAAGGTGGACTGGGGGTTCACATGGGCCCTGAAGAGATTTAAGTTCTTGATTTCACCCAACTAAATTGCTGTTTGAGTTACACCTAAGGCCAGAGCCCTGAAAATAACACAGTTTGTTCAGTTACTGATTCCCTCAGCAAACCTGTACATCTGCTATCTGACAGGATCCTAGGCAGTAGGACACAGACACCAAAAAGAGGACATAAACCCTACCCTCGTGGATCTGTGAGCCTCCCAGCCTAGAAGGGACACCTGTAAAGGAGTCAGTGTGGAAGTGCAAATAATATGCTAAGTGCTGTGGGCATGCAGAGGAGGAGCTGTGAGATGGGCTGGATGCAAACTCAGTGCGTCAAGGGGCCGGGTGATGAGGCGAGTAAGTGAAAAAGGGCCAGGGTGCTGCAAAATGGTGGTGTCTGGAGAGCACCCGTTCCATCTAAAAGAGGCAGCTTTGAGATGCTGGGCCCAGGGTTAGAAGAGAGATGTAGTTTTCTCTTTATGTCCTTTTGTACGTTTTGAATTTTATACATGTGCACTTGTTATTTAGGGAAAAAAAAGTTTTTTAAAGAAAGTAACCATTACTCAGCCCCTGCTTATTTTTTCCTTCTAGGAATGTAGGTCTCCTAGTGCCATGTATTTTGATTTTTTTTTTTTTAAGATTTTTTATTTATTTATTTATTTTTAGAGAGGGAAGGGAGAGGGAGAGAGAGAGAAACATCAATGTGCGGTTGCTGGGGGACATGGCCTGCAACCTAGGCATGTACCCTGACTGGGAATCGAACCTGCGATGCCTGGTTCGCAGCCCGCGCTCAATCCACTGAGCTACGCCAGCCAGGGCTGTATTTTGATTTTTAAAGAGAAACTGGCTCTGGCTGGTATGGCTCAGTTGGTTGGAGTGTTGTCCTGTATACCAAAGAGTTGGGGGTTCAATTCCCAATCAGGGCACATGCCTGGGTTGAGGGTTTGATCCCTGATAAGGGTGCTTATGGGAGGCAGCCAGTGGATATTTCTCATTCACACCAGTGTTTCTCTCTCCCTTCCTCTCTCTCTAAAATCAAGCATATTTTTTTTATTTACCAACTTTCTTTTTTATTAATATATATTATTGACTATGCTATTACAGTTATCCCATTCTTCCCTTCACTCCCCTCCCCCCTGCATACTCTCTCCCACCCACATTCCTCCCCTTTAGTTCATGTCCATGTGTCATAAGTTCTTTAGCTTCTACATTTCCCATACTATTCTTGCCCTCCCCCTATTTTCTACCTACCATCTATGCTACTTATTCTCTGTACCTTTTCCCCCTCTCTCCTCCTCCCACTCCCCGTTGCTGTCCCTCCATGTGATCTCCATTTCTGTGGTTCTGTTCCTGTTCTAGTTGTTTGCTTAGTTTCTTTTTGTTTTATGTGTGGTTGTTAAAAATTGTGAGTTTGCTGTCATTTTACTATACATGTTTTTGATCTTCTTTTTCTTAGATAAGTCTCTTTAACACTTCATATAATAAGGGCTTGGTGATGGTGAACTCCTTTAACTTGACCTTATCTGGGAAGCACTTTATCTGCCCTTCCATTCTAAATGAAAGCTTTGCTGGATAGAGCAATCTTGGATGTAGGTCCTTGCCTTTCATGACTTGGAATACTTCTTTCCAGCCCCTTCTTGCCTGCAAGGTCTCTTTTGAGAAATCAGCTGACAGTCTGATGAGAACTCCTTTGTAGGTGACTGTCCTCTTATCTCTTGCTATTTCTAGGATTCTCTCCTTCATTTTTATCTTGGGTAATTATGATGTGCCTTGGTGTGTTCCTCCTTGGGTCCAACTTCTTTGGAACTCTTTGAGCTCTCTGGACTTCCTGGAAGTCTATTTCTTTTGCCAGATTGGGGAAGTTCTCCTTTATTTGTTCAAATAAGTTTTCCACTTGTTGCTCTTCCTGTTCTCCTTCTGGTACCCATATAATTCGGATGTTGGAATGTTTAAAGATGTCCTGGAGGTTCCTACGTCTCTCCTCATTTTTTTTAAATTCTTGTTTCTTCATTCTTTTCTGATTGTATGTTTTTTTCTTCCTTCTGTTCCACTCCATTGATTTGAGACCCAGTTTTCTTTCCATCACTGTTGGTTCCCTGTGCTTTTTTCGTCATTTCACTTAGTGTAGCCTTCATTTTTTTTACCTAATTTGCAAGCAAATCCAACCAATTCTGTGAGCATCCTGATCACCAGTGCTTTGAACTGTGCATTTGATAGGTTGCCTATTTCTTGGTCGCTTAAAAGTATTGGCTCTAGAGCTTTGATTTGTTCTTCTGTTTGAGCCATTTATTTATTTATTTATTTTTGGTCTGGCCGCTGCCTGTTAGGCAGAGCCTTAGGTGTTCACCAGGGCTGGGCAACCCAGTCGCTGGGTTGTGACTCTGTATGTGTATGTGGGGGAGGTGTCAGGGAGGGGTGCTTGCTCCACTCTATGTCGGATTTCAGTCCCCTCTGTCGCTTTCCACCAGCAAATTGGGCCTTTCTGGTGCTGGTTCCTGGGTGGGTGGGCTTGTGTACATTCTAGGACCCTGTGGGTCTCTCCAACAAACTCTCCTGTGAGGTTGGGAGTCTCTCTCAACACCTCAACCTCCACAAGTGTTTTCAATCAGTGCTTTTAGGCTTTATTTCCCGGCACTGGGGCCCTGGGTTGCGAGGTCTGTCTCGCTGCCTGTTTTCACCTGGTTTATCTGTGCGCAAATGTGTGACTGTGGAGAGCCAGCTGCCTTGCACGCCTCACTGGGTCTGCTCGTTGCCTCCCCGTGCCCATGCTCATGCCCGGGGTCTGTCACTGGGGTCTGCCAGCCACCGCTTTTTCCTACCTCGACCCCTCTCTGCTTGCCACCAACTCTGCCCCTCTTACTGGTCCGGGTGGATGGTTGTCGGGACTTCCGTACAGTTCAATTTTCTGTCTTTTCTGTTTTTTTTTGTTGTTGTTGTTTCTAAACTTTTGTTGTCCTTAATTTTGGTTGCGTGAGGAGGCACAATGTGTCCACCTATACCTCCATCTTGGCTGGATCTCTAAAATCAAGCATATTTTTCAAAAGGGAGAGAGAAACTGAAAATTTGGAGTTTTCAGTGAATTCTCCTAAGTGTTAAATGTTGGTGTCTACTTTTTAAAAACCATGCAGGTTAAATAAAGTTTATTACGGGCCGCCATTTTACAAACTTGGGCCCAGCTGATCTCTTCTCCATTCTTTGTCATCAGGACGGAGAATCTTAATTTTCAGGTGTCAGACTTTCTTAGGATATATCCCTCTTAGGGGATAAATCAGTTTCAGTTTTTAATATTAACAATTGACTCTTTGGAGGAAGAGGAATCTTGTACCAATCAGTGATTGTAAGGGTTATGCCCGGACGTGCAGGACCTGTAGCAGCAGCATCACCTGGGAACAAGTTAGAAATGCAGATTCTTGGGCCCTTTCAGACCTATTGAATCAGAAATCCTGGGGCTGAGCCTGTCTGTCTGTGTTTACAGATCCTCCAGGTGATTGTGATAAATGCTAAAGTTTGAAAACCACCACCTCTATTATAGAGGTACAGAGGTAACCTAAAAAGAGGTCCTGATAATAGAATTCTGCTGAACTGAAAAAGAAAAAATTAACTCAGGTAACTTTACAGAAAACAAATCCCAAACATGGAATTGCTTTTGCATTTCTTTAGATTCTCTCTAAACATTAGTGGATTTGTATGTACACTAAGAATTTTTAAAAAAACAAGTTGAGTTGGAAGTAGCATACCGTAAAATGCTTCCATTTTAAGTGAACAGTTTGATGCCTTCTGACAAACGTATACACCCATGCACCAACCCCCACAACCGAGAGAACACGTTCGTCCACCCCGCTGACCCCTTTGTGGTCACTATTTGCCAGGACTTCCAGCACTAGGTACCGCTGCTCTGCTTTCTATCACTGAGATTAGTTTGGGCAGTTGTACAATTTCTAATGCATTGAATCACACACCACATATGGCTTCTTTTACTTAGCATGATGTTTTTGAAATTCATCCATGTTATCTGTATCAGCAATTTGTTCCTTTATACTGTATGTTAGTATCCCATCGCATGGATAATTTATCGTTTGCTTATTCCCAGTGAACACTGAGATGGTTTCTGGTTTCTTGGTTGTTATGAATAAAGCTACTATGATATTCCATTATAAGTATCTGTGTGTTCATGTGTTTCATTTTTCACATGTAGGAATGGAATTAGGTTGAATGGTAAATGTATACTTAACTGTACACGATGCTACCCAGCTGGTTTTCCAAATCATTGCAGTATTTTACACTTCCACAAACTATGTATGCGTTTATGTGTTTGTTTTTGGCACTCAGTATTTTAATTGACTTCCTTTGGGGATTTTTTCCCCTCCCTGCCACATACTGGTGTATTTGGACCTTTTTCCAGTTAAGGCTCTGCAGAAGTGTTCAATGGCACTAGGAGTAAAAGGGTAGTTCTTTCAACTCATAAAGGGTATCTGGTAAAAATCTACAATAAACATCATACTTAGTGGTCAAACTTCAGAAGAATTCCTGCCAAAGTCAAGGATAAGATTGGATATTCATTATCACCTTATTAAGCAAAATTATGTTAAATCAGTGCCACAAGACAAGAAAATAAAATGGCTGTAAAAGATGAAACTGCCATAATATTCAGATAATACAAATATTTACTTAGAAAATTTAAGAGGATTTATAGTCATTAAAAATAGACAAGAAGGAGTCTTATGTATCATGAATAAGCATTTAGAAAATAGGAGAGTAAAAAACAATCCCAGTCATACGGGCAGCAAAATCTACAAGGTACAACAAATGTAGTTTGCATTAGACAGAGATGCACGCAGCTTTATAAAGGAAACAGGCTTACTGTCAGACAGAAGGGTCAGCAGTGTGGAGAGGTTGCAGCAGGCCACATCATTGAAAATAGTTCAAAAGAACGTGGTTCCCGTACAATCATACATGTCATTGCAATAGTTAGGAAGGGCCAGTGAACACCTGGTCAACTAATAAGGATTGCTTCTTGGCTGGGTAAATGACCTTTTGACCAGAGCTTAGACAGAGGAAGTGACATGCCAGGGCCACTGGTAACAGCTAGAAGAAGCTTTGCTAACTCTGCATTTTGCTCAAATACAAAAGTGGGGAGGGAATGGGTTTTTTGGGATACCTGTGTTGGCCTTTTCCTTGAAATCTAGCTTTTATGGCAGCATAACATAGTGGTTGAAAGTACAGACTCTGGTTAATCTGAACCCCTATATGCCTGAGTTTCCTCATCTGTAAAATGGAAATAATAATAGCTGCTTTGTTTAGACTATTAATGGGATTGCATGGACATAGCTGAAGTGCTTAGAACTGTGTCTGGCTAGTAGTAGTGTCTAAATAAATTTTAGTTCTTTTTTTAATAAATATACAACATTGAAATGATTTTTGAAAGTGTAAACCCAGAGCCCTGGCCAGTATGGCATAGTTGGTTGGAGCATCGTTCTGTAACTGAAAAGTCACAGGTTCAGTTCCCAGTCAGGGCACAAGCCCAGGTTGTGGGTTTGATCCTTGGTCTGGATGTGTACAGTCCCCCTTCCAGGCAACCAATGTTTCTCTCTCTTCCTCTCTAAAGACAATGAAAAAAATATCCTTGGGTGAGGAATAATAATAATAATAATAGTAAATAAAAATAGAAGTAAAAACTCAGAAAATTAAGAAACCAGGAGGGAACTACCAGCACAGAACATTTTAACAAATTTTGGAAGGTGGAAACAAACAGTATAGTGATATTTATTACATTCTCTTTCCCCTTTCTAAAGATAATTGAGTTAAAAATCTTACGGAAAACAAAAAAAAAAGAATTGGTCATTATGCTCAGGAACACCCCAAGCGTGCTTTCAGCTGCTAGCTCTGTCTTTACAGGTAACTTGAAATCATTTTCTGAGGGGTACTTCTGACATTTAGGGCTTCTCCAGGCTAAATCCTGGATGCCCAATCTGGCCTCCATAAAGTAAAAAGCTTAGTTTCAAGTCACAGTTATGTGGCTTTTAATTAGATTTTTAACCATAATTCTGACCAGTCAGCTTTTAAATGGCCTACTTAAAAAAATTACTGATTTTTTGAGAGAGAGAAACATCAATTTGTTATTCCACTTATTTATGCGTTTATTGGTTGCTGCTTGTATGCCCTGACGGGATTGAACCCACAACCTTGGCATTTTGGGACAATGCTCTAAACTACTGAGCTACTCAGCCAGGGCTAAATGGCCTACTTCTTGAACATAAAATTGAAAACTGAGGATTGGTATACATTTCAGGACAGTTGGCAATGTGACAAATAAATCCCAAGGTAAATGATAATAGCGTTGGAGGAAACATAATTTAGGTGACAGATGAACTAAACATTAATACTGATAAAGTTAATTTATCAGGACCCACAAAATGGAGGCCATCCTCCTGGCCTGGCCCAAGTCACAAATCTAAACCTAAGTCATCCTGCACTTATGGGACGCACCTGTCATGGAAACCTAACATACACTAATCACAATCCTCCAACTCAGCTTTAGTTAGTCTACCTTCCCCTAGAAAACAGGACTGTGGTTCTGTCAGGAAACCCCCGCCCTCCTGGTCAATGCTGCCCTGTTTCCTGCCACCCCTTCTCCATAAAACTCGCTCGGGCCCCAGATGCCTTGGGGACAGGGCCCTGCTGCGGGTGAGGCACTGCACTCGCCTGATCCACAGGCTGCTTTCCCTTGAATCAAGGACATCAAACTCGTTATTAACTTGCTTTGGTTTTGTCATTTGACGGTATCATAGGAGACATAGAGAAAGACCGAGTTGGTTAAAAAAATAAGATGTCATACAAATAAAGAACAGTCGGAGAACAATAAAGAGCCGCGGGAAGTTAAAAGTGTAATTGCTGAGATTAAGAATTGCTGTTGGAGAGCTGGAAGACAGCGGAGAGGCAGTCTCACAGAAAGGAGAGCAAGAGCACTAAGAGAAGAGGTGAGGGAAAAAATATGAATTTAGGTGGTCAGTTAAATCCCTACCTGGATAATGGGAATACTAGAGAGAGTGAAAAGATAATAGCAGACAGTAGGAGATTATCAAAGAAAATCCTAGAAGATAATGTCCTAGGGCTGATGGGACACGGACGTGAGCAGAGTGAAGAGGCTGAATGAGTGCCCAGTACGATGAATGTAGACAGACCCAAAACTATACACGTTTTGAAGTTTTATAACCCCGAGGATAAAAGAGAAAATCCCAGAAGACACCAGAAAGATAGAAACTGTCGCCATACAAGGAATAAGACTTACCCCAGCACTGGAAACATTAACCAGTCTTAACTGTTGAGAGTGCAATACTTCCTGTTGTGGGACTTGGCAAGTTGCGTTACTCCTTTTGGGTCCTGACTAAGCCTTTCTGATGTACTACATTAGAGCACTTACTGGAAGTCACTCAGTGAACTGCAATTTGTTTTGAGTTTCGTTCTTCAGATACGTTTTCATTGCTTCCCATTCAAGGACAAACACCGAGCATTTGTATTCTTCCATTTGACTGGGGCTCTGGATAAACCTCTCGGTAAGTAAATTACCATCTCTGGCAAAGCTGCATTCCTTCCACACCTAAAGTTATAGCCCTCTTATTTCTCCCTTTTCAAAAAAATTTATCTATTTATTTTCAGAGAGGGGGAGGGTAGAGAAACAGCAATGTGAGACAGAAACATCAGTTGGCCGTCTTTTGCCCTCCCCAAACCAGGGACCTGGCCGGCAACCCAGGCATGTGCCATGATCAGGAATCGAACCAGCGACCTTTCAGTTCTCAGCCCGGGGCTCAATCCACTGAGCCACATGTGTTGGCCAGGGCTTATTTCTCTTATTTTTGTTTCTCTGGAGGCAAGAGGACAGGCACTGTGGTCACGCAGACTTGGGTTTACATCCTCGATCCACCATGTAGTTGCCTCAGGTGGCACTCTAAGCTCTTGTAGTCAAAGGCCATGAAATCTGGAGAGGGTCTTGGATATCTCTCCCCCTCAGAAATGGCCTCCAGATCAGCAAAATTGACCACTGAACCAGCCAAATCGCTCCACACTGGTCTGTTGCAACCCTGCTCTTATTTGTCTCCAGGGAGGCTAGGATCCGTGGTGCTGTCTCTTGACCAAATCTGAGTAGAATGTCCTAACTAGTGACTAATGTAGTCCTGGGCTAGGGTCTGAGACAGACCAGAGGCAGCCTGACCAGCTTTTCTGTTTTTGAGACTGGTTACGCAGCCTCGTTTTGGGCACCTGACTAGAAAGGCATGAAAGATCCCTCCTCGGAAGAGACTGGTTTCCTGAGACCTAGGTATCCTGCGTGTACCGGGTTGTTTCATCACCTAAAATGCAGCACAGCCCGTGTGGTGGAGTAAGGGCCCAGGAACTGGACCTGGAATCTGAGACTCTCCGATGCTTGCCTGTTCTTTTAATTTTTTTTTTTTTTTGCAGTTGATCCTTTACTTGCATTCAAGTTTTATGTAAATATGTTACATAGAGTCATGTGAGTTTTTTCAATCACCCAGCCCTGTGTAATTTGCTGAAGACAGCGCTGTGAATGGGATAATTGAAACAGTTTTTGGCTTTATAATTTAAATAATGGCTAAGGAAATGACTTTAATTGACAGAAGGAAAGATGAAAAGTGGGAGAAAGATTTAGAATCACTCAAGGCAGTCTGGCTGCTGAGGAATTCCTGGTTTGAATTCCTTCAAGTACTGTAACTATTGATGGGAGGGAAAGCACAGCAATGGAATGTAAAGCTGGTTAATCCAGAGCCAGAGGAAATAGCTAAGTGGATTAAAACAGAAATTCAGATAGAGGGGAAGTCAGCCAAGAATACTGTACCTTGGCTGGTTTTGGCTGGTTTTGCAGAAATGAAAGTAATTACAAAAAGCCTTAGGCTGCCAACACCACCAGGCTTTGTCTGGTTCCTTGTGTGAAGGAAAGGGACGTGAGGCCAGAGGAGAGGTGGGCAGATATTTCTTCTGGTCATAATGAGATGCCCTTCTGATAGTGAACCACTGAAGAATCACTACAGGGAATGGGCATCAAGAGAACTGAAACAGAGGAGGTGTTCAATCAAAAAGTGAAGTCACCTCATAGCCGAAGGGTTGCAGGTTTGATTCCCGGTCAGGACACATGCCTAGGTTGAAGGCCCAGTCCCCGGTCTGAACATGTATGGGAGGTAACCAATCCATGTTTCTAGCTCACATCCATGTTTCTTTCTCTCTAAAGAGCAATGAAAAAAGTGTCCTCAGGTGAGGGTTAAAAAAAAAGCTAAGTAACCCTGTGGACAGATAGAGAGCTTGAGGAAACATTGCTGAAACAGATTTAAAGCATTATTAACAAAGAAACGCTTTTCCTTGCCTTAGGCACTGTGAAATGAAGGGCATGCTTGGTGTCAATCAAGATCTTCTGTTCACTGCCACTTTTGCAGAAATGCAGGTAGATGGGCAAATCAGCTGAGCTGGGTAAAGGTGGGGCACATAAAACATATCTTGTAAAGTGGAACCATCTAATTCCACCTGGGGCCATTAAATGGAACACTCCCTTTGAGGTTTCTGAAGTGTTGAGGATAAAAGCAAGCATCTTTGGACTTGTTATATGACTATACTGAGGTATTCCTTGTTTTATGCCTTTGACGTAAGTGGTGATTGATGCTGTGACGAGAGGGCCTCCAACTGCTAGGACTGCATGTGTGACCTTACCCGTGGTGGGGGCAGGCAGGATGACATGAGAGAGGCTGACCTATTAGCATATTTGCTCCCACTTGGGCTGGCTGCTGAACAGAAGATCAGTATGATTCAGAAGAAATGAAACAACTGGAATAAAAGGGTTGAAGAAAATCTCAGGCACTACTCAATCCAATGGAAATGTCCATTAACCTGCTTTTCTTTCCCTTCTAAGAAGACAGCCACTCAGGCCCTGGCTGATGTGGCTCAGTGGATTGAGCACCATGCCTGCGAGCCAAAGAGTCACCAGTTTGAGTCCCAGTCAGGGCATGTGCCTGGGTTGTGGATTGGGTCCCCAGTAGGGGGCACCAGAGAGGCAACCACACATTGATGTTTCCCTCCCTCTCTTTTTCCTTCCCCTCTCTCGAAAAAAAGACGAAGCCAAAAAAAAAAGAAGATGGCCACTCCAGAGGAGGCCACTCGAGAGAGGATTTCCCAACATGACAACGCTTTGCTCTTGGACCTGTCTGCTATTCTAGGCATCGATGCTTTTCAATATGTAAAGGAAATGGAAAAAGAGGAGCAGGAAGAACGAGAAAAATTGCAGAAAGGCTTTAACTCAGAAATGCGCAGCGAAGCAAAAAGACTGAAGTCTTTCGTGACCTACCGCTCCTACAGCTCATGGACACCGCAGGAGATGGCAGCGGCTGGGTTCTATCTCACTGGCGTAAAGCGCAGGCTGCAGTGCTTCTGCTGCAGCCTCGTCCTGTTCCAAACCAGCCTCCAGGCACTCCCCATAGAAGAACACAAGAAATTGCATCCGGATTGTGAGTTCCTTTTGGGCAAAGATGTTGGTAACATTGCCAAGTACGACATAAGAGTTAAGAATCCAGAGAAGAAGCTGAGAGGAGACAAAGCAAAGTACCAGGAAGAGAAGGCCAGACTGGACTCCTTCAAAGACTGGCCATTTTATGCCCAGGCGACATCCCCAGGGGAGCTCTCAGCGGCTGGCTTTGTCTTTACAGGTAATTTAAAATCTTTCCTGAATATTTCTCTGGAGTTTTAAGTTTAGGTTTCATTTTTCAGTTGCACTATGTTGTGAATTTTTACTCACTTGTTAAATGTATTTGATTAGGTCTATTTTATTAACATTCAACTTCAGTAATTTTATTTTAGCTTTATGTTTCATGCAGCATATTAATTTGTCAAATATATAAAAAAAATTAAACAGCCCTGGCAAGTGTGGTTCAGTGTATTGAGTGCCGGCCCATGAACCAAAGGGTGGCAAGTTTGATTCCCACTCAGGGCACTTGGCTGGGTTGCACACCAGGTCCCTTGTAGGGATTATGCAAGAGGCAACCACACATTGATGTTTCTCTCCTTGTCTTTCTCCCTCCCTTCCCCTCTGTCTAAAAATAAATAAATAAATAAAATCTTTAAAAAAAACTAAACAGTTACTTTTTCTTAAATTTGGACCTTAGACAATACTGACAACATTCTTATGGTCCTTAAAATAAACCAGGAGGTGAGCCAGACCCCAGTCTCCTTACCCATTTTCCTTTTGCTGTTCGTGTAAGACCTTCTTCTGATTTTTTTAAGTGCTGTGATATTGTTTGTTGGATGGTTGGTTTTAATCTTAGGGCTAACTCTTCTATAAAGGGCAAACTGCATTTAAGAAAACTGCCCTTCATTGGCACTGTCCTAGGCATGCCATAAATGTTATGATGGAAGTGCATGAGAACTGTAGTAACAGTAACAGCGGCCGTTGACTGAGTACCTACTTGACGTTAGCTAGACTCAGGTTAAGCACTAATTCTCATCCAACAAACTCTCCCTTTCATGCCATTTTTCAGTTGAGTTCATTGAGGCTCAAAGAGTTTAAAAACGTGTCCACAGCAATTTCGTTGCAAAGCTACAACTTAGGTTTTCTAACTGTGCCTTACTTAATGAGTTCTAGGGTTTCTCTGCTTCCCCACTACTTTGGCTCTGAGAACTCAAATAGCAAAACACCAGCTCTGGGAACACCTTGAGGGTATATTGAGTTAAACAGCTTAGAGTTCTGTACGTGAAGGATGGCTATGGCTGAGAGGTGAGGTTGTAGGGCAGTGGGGCTGTGGAAGGAGACTCAGCCAGATGAGTGTGATGGACAGACATGTTAGAACATGTCTTACTACTGCACAGGGCAGTCAACTCGCAGAAACACACCTTCTGGTTTGTCCCATGGTGCCATTGCTGAGCATCTAAATGTTTTCCTTCACGTTTAGGGAAACGGGACACTGTGCAGTGTTTTTCCTGTGGTGGATGTTTAGGAAATTGGGAGGATGGAGATGATCCTTGGAAGGAACATGCCAAGTGGTTCCCTGAGTAAGTAGAGAAATCTGTCTTTTCTTAAAAAGATGAAACAAAACTAAAGACAAGGGTCATCATCCTGGGGAAGCATCTTCAAGTTTGACTCTTTTCCTATTGGAAACTGGAACATTCCAGAATTTATTCAAGCAAGAAAGGTCTGATTACATTGTGAGCATTTTGAATCATATAATTTTAAAATAATTTCTTAAATGCTGTTTTATTATCCTAAATATTAAGACATGTTTTTCTAAGTAGAAGTTTTAGGATCAGCCCTAATTGATAAATAAAAATAATTCACATAGGGATGATATAAATGGCATAAGAAGGAAGTTGGAAAGTAAAATAATATTTAAGACTTCATTACAAATGGTTTCATGTACTGCTGATTACATACCAAAAAATTCCCACGATTTTATTTTAAAAACTCAGAGTTTTGATTGTTTCAATGGTCTTTAGTTCCCTGCTTAAAAAATAATGTGCATTTTAATTATTTTTAATGCTATATGTATTAGTATTTTCTTTTTAAAGATTTTATATATTTATATTTAGAGAGGGGGAAGAGAGGGAAAGAAACACTGATGTGAGAGAGAAACATTGATTGGTTGCCTCTCACACACCCCTGACTAGGGACCTGGCCTGCAACTCAGGTTTGTGCCCTGACTGGGAATCGAACTGGTAACCTTATAGTTCACAGGCTGGCACTCAGTCCACTGAGTCACACCAGCCAGGGCTATGTTTATTAGTGTTTTCTATATGACTTTGTATCTATCAAATATATATTCATTTCCTTTACAATTTTTAACTTTCACTATGGAAAATTTCAAAAGTAGAGAGAATAGTATAATAAACCCATATTAGCACATGGCCAAATTATATTCCATCCATCTCTCACTCACCTCTCCCCAGAAATTATATTAAAGTCAAACCCAGACATCTTATACTGTCATTTGTTGATAATTACATTTTAGAGTTGTATACTAAAACATCTTTAAGAAACAAAACCACAATATTATCTCTCCTAAAAAAGGATTAACATTAATTCCTCAATACATATTATGAAATATCTAAGTCAGTGTTCAATGTCCACATCCCCCTACTTCCCTCCCTTTCCTTACTGTTGGTTAATTTGAATCAGGATTCAAACAAAGTCCACATATTACATTCAGTTGATCTGTCTCTTAAGATTTTTAATTTATAGATTCCCTCCTTCCCTTTTTCTTATCACTTACTTGTTAAATAAACCCGTAATCTTCCCTGTAAAATTCCCTACACTCTAGGTTTGGCTGAACCTGTTTTTGTGGTGTTATTAATGTGGTTTTCTACTTCCTAAATTTCCTAGGACTTAGATCTATGAATATGATCAGACTCATATTCTATTTGTTTAACAAATATCTGTCACATACCTATGACATGCGAACAAGTTATTGGTTGGATCATAAGCCAACCACAAAATAACTGGATGGTTATTTATATATATAAGTCATCTTGCATTTGGACAGCCATGCTCACAAAAGTGGAAAGATGTCTATGATAAGTGAAAAAAGCAATATGCAAAATAATGTGTAGTATAAGACCTTAAAAATATATAAAGTGCCACTCAACCTATATACAGACTTGTTTGAAAATAAATAGAAAAAGTTATGAAAAAATATGAACCAAACAATAGATCTGTCTGGGTTTTAATTCCTGAGGAGATGAAGTGGAGAGAGATTTTCATATTTTACTTTGTTCACTTCTATTTTGTTTAACTTTTTAGAAATGAGTGTGTATTACTTTTGAAGTTGAAAAGAAAAAGTGAGAGGGCAGGTGGGAGGGAGAAAGGGGACAAAGGTGGAGAAAGGAAAAAGGTAGAGAGAGAGATGCGGAAGGGGGGAAAGGAGAGGAAAGCTCTTCCAGACAAGCAGATGAGACAATTATAGGGATGCTTGAAGCCAGATTGCTAAATATTTTGAGGGTCATTCTGGCTCCTTGACCAATCAGAATAGACCCGACCAATCAGACTCATGTACCATAGTGGTGGATAAGTACCATACTGGTAGATACTAGGCAAGTGTCAGCCCCGGCTCAGTATCATGGCTCTTGGGCACCCATCACAGCTCTGGTCTCAGTTCAGAGCTTTACTTATACTCAGGGCCACCGTGCTCAGTGCCATTGGGTTATACACTGGACAACTCCTAGTGACACCATTCACACGGACCATCTTGTGGCTAGACCAACCAGAGTGGCACATCCTGTTGGGAGTGGCCTTTGTATACCTTCTCTGACATTGGGCTGTGGGAGAAATAAGAAGCATAGGAGAGAAGATATCAGTCCAGTGACCAGCCTCACAGAGGGAAGGGACTAAGGCCTGGTGATGCAAAGAAGGGCAGGGCAGAGTGCCGAAGCAGCGGAGGCACACAGAGCTGCTTCCCAGCTAGCAGACCCTACACAAGTTACTCTGAGTCTCGTATGTAAAAATACAGGTGGTAATATATGGCTTGTAGGGTTGTCATAAGGATTATAAAGTTGTATGGAACACATTTCTTGTACAAATTATCATGTATTGTGTGAAAATGACCAACAATTTCACCATGTACTCTTTAAAAAAATTCTATATTTATTAATTTCCATTGTCTTTTTAAGGAATGGTGATGTGTTTGTTCACTAGATGAAATATATTATTATTTTACAGTTTCCCTTACTGCCAGTAACTTTCATATAACTAAAGGAACTAGATTTATTCATCAAAGTTTAATTTAACAAACAAAAACTCTAGTCTATATATTACTGTAAATCAGTCTGTATTACATATTTTGTTTCAAGAGAAAAGATAAAATAAATATTTAATTTAAAAATTTTCAGGTTGTCATTAATAGAAATAAAGAATACTTATGTGAGAATAATGGTGATTCTCTTAAGTAAGTTTTGGAATAAATCTTTTGATAATTTTATTTAAAGTTTAATAAAATTCACCAAGTTTAAATACACAATTCAGTAAGTTTTAGCAGTGTTCCTTGTGCAACCAGCGCTGCAACAGTAGAGGTATAGGACATCTTTATCACACTATCGGGGTAAATTTGAATTGTGTTTATCAACTGTAGATGTGAATTTCTTCAAAGTAAGAAACCCTCAGAGGAACTTGCCCAGTACATTCGGAGCTATGAGGGATTCGTCGGTGTCACGGTAATGCACAACAACGCTCTTCTCTCAGGGTGGCTTTGGATGGCCTAGTAATATCTGAGTTCAAAGGAGGTGGGCGTTTTTGTTTCTTTTTGGGTCACAGGCTCTGCTTTCTTATTTCCTTCTTTCCTACCCCTATTTCTCATCTGGCAGAATGAAGAAAATTACCTTTTCTTGCTAAACAAGACCGCTTAATTTTTTTTTTTTACAGGGCTGGTTTTTGTGTGGTTTGTCTGCCTTCCCGATAGTTTTACCCTCTTTGACTGGGGCTGCCTCCCCTGGCTTCTCTTGGCCGCCTCCATCTGAATGCCTGTGTGACATCGGGGACCACGGCACCATTCCCCCCAGAAGGCCTCAGAGTTACTGCCTCCTATCTGGTTACTTTAGAACTATTAGTAAGGATTCTCTAGTGGTGGGTGACAGAAAACCCAATTCAAATTGGCTTAAGTACAAAAGGGAACTGATTGGCTAACATGACTCAGAAGATGAGAACCCTGCAGGGAGAACTTGACCTGAAAATGAGGGAGAAGTGTTTCCTGAGAAAGAAATCCAGTGCAATTATCAAAGAGGGATCAGCTGCTCAGTACCTAACACGCTTCTGGATCCAGTTGCCTTCCTGTAGCTTATACCTCCTCATTAGTCAAAGTACATCTGTGATATATCTACATGTAAATCAGCTTTGGAGCTAGATCTCTGGAAACAGTGACCCCAGAAGGCTTCCTGTTAGGTATAAATAAACATTCACAGGTTCTTTCTGTTTTGTTTTGTTTTTGCACTGCGTAAAAAAAATCCAACATTAATAGAAACAAAAATTTAAGGAATGATCTCCAACAACCCTGCCACTCAATCCAATGAAACTCTTCATTTGGGGTTAGGAGAGTTCTTGCAACTTTCACTGGTAGATATGTATATACTCTAAGTCAGTTTTTTAAATTTCCTTCAGGGAGAACATTTTGTGAATTCCTGGGTCAAGAGAGACTTACCTATGGCATCAGGTAAACACTTAGACTTTCCAAAGGCTTTGCTTGTTTATTTCTTCTTTATTTTTCTTTTGTTCTCATCCCTTTTTTTTAAAAGATTTTATTTATTTATTTTAGAGAGGGAAGGGAGGGAGAGAGAGAGAGAGAGAGAAACATCAGTGTGCGGTTGCTGGGGGACATGGCCTGCAACCTAGGCATGTGCCCTGACTGGGAATCGAACCTGCGATGCCTGGTTCGCAGCCCGCGCCCAATTCACTGAGCTACACCAGCCAGGGCTCTCATCCTTTTTTTTTAATGCTTCCATTTTCTTCCTCATTTGATGGTGCCATAATCATTAAAAAATTTTTTTTTCACAAGATTTTTGGTCTTCTGGAGTGACTTAGTTTTTTAGCATAAATGAGCATAGGGAATATGGCAGGGTTGGGTCCCTAGCTGACACTTGCCCTAAAACAGTGAAAATTTCTGGATAAAATGGTTTTGAAAACATTCTTAAATGAATTAGTGTCTGTCCCCATTTCCTGGTACAGGGCTCCTAAAACTCTCATAATTTCCCAAGTGATAAGAACACTAGGAGTGTCTCTTACTCTAAAAATTGGTGTTTGACCCCATCTGTGACAAATTCCTAAGTGCTAAGAGCGCTAGGAGCATCTTTTGTCCTAATGAAGTGACACTGGGTGGGCTCCTGGGTGACTCCTGATGGGGGCTGGTCACTGGGAAAACCAAGCCATGATTAGAAGCTTAGAACTTTCAGTCGTTCCCCTCATTCCCCAGAGAGGGAAGACGGGCTGGAAATGGAGTTAATGATGACACACCCACGTGATGAAGCCTCATAAAAATCTCAGTAGCACAGGGTTCAGGGAGCTTCTAGGTGGATGAACACATCCACGTATGGGGAGGGTGACACACCCTGGCTCCTTGGGGGTGGGAGCTCCCATGCTAGGGCCTCTCCCAGGCCTCACCCTGTCTCTTCCCCTACCTGTTTATCTGTATCTTGTACACCCTTTAATAAACTAGTAAACATAAGTGTTTCTCTGAGTTCTGTGAGCCACTCTAGTTAATGAAGTGAACTGGAGGCAGTCTTATAAGATCTGATGCTGTCTCCAGATGGAGTGTCAGAATTGAGTTACACAGTAGGACACGCAGCTGGTGTCAGAGAACTGCTTGATGGGGAAGACCATCACACTTCTGGTGTCAGAGGTGCCGTGCTGTATGAGAGTGTAAAGGAGACACACAGGAGGACAAGACTGAGATTTTTCTAGTACGTTAAGTATATGCAGATTAAAAATCAAGTGCCGGCAGGAATCCTGGGGTTAAGTGGAATGTTGAAGCAAGCTTTCATATTTAGGAACCAGGTTAACATAAGTTTAATTTTCAAGTCCTTATAGGGCACAGATGACAGCAGCCAAACCCTGGAACCCACCTGAGACCTGAGGTGGGAAGTCTAATGGAGACCACTCCATAGAGTGGGCACCCCAAAGGGGAGGAAGGCAACCTGCCTGCTCTTAAGGGAGCTGCAAGGAAAATTTGCCTTCCCTCAATCTCGACACTAAGTTGTGGAGGAGGAGAATCTCCTTTAGCTTTTCTCTTTGTTTTATACTGATGCTAGACAAGGAAGAGATAATTTTTAAAGGCTTTATTATAGAAAAATTTGAAAGTATACAAAAATAAGATAAGTACATACTCCACCACTCTGCTTCAACAATGCAACACATGCTCAATCTTGCTTCATCTGAACCCTTTCTTCTTTTTAACCCTTCCTCCAATTATGCTGAAACAAATTCCAAACCTCATATCGTTCTATCTGTAAATATGAAGTGATTACTTGAACACTGATAGTTGGTTGCAGCATCAAAACTTGCTGGTTTCACCATATGCCTTCTATTCTAGCTTATTGCAATGACAGCATCTTTGCTAATGAAGACCTACGACGGGACTCTTTCAAGAACTGGCCTCATGCCCCTGTGGAAGTTGCAGCTCTGGCCAAAGCAGGTCTTTTCTACACAGGTGAGTCAGGAGTTTACACAAAGCTCTTACGTTGCTCATCATTCGAACCTCACATGCAGTTCATGATCCTGAACTGGTATTTGTCTAGTCTCAGCAATGTCCACTCTCCTAGTTTTCTACAACTCCCTTGGATAGAGTGGCTCCAGATTGAAGCCTTAAGGTCTAGACAAACAATGAACACAAGTGCAGGTGTCCTCCATTTTTCGAAAGTTAGCTTTATGCTCCTTTGCTTTTATGAAAGACATATAATTTGTTTGGGCAGACCTTGGAGATACTGCGGGTTTGGTTCCAGACCACTGAAGTAAAGTGGCTATCAAATAAGCAAGTCATAATCTATTTGCTGATGGAGACAAATAGATTTGTAAAAAAATGTAATACCTGTCTTCAATTTGTAAAAAAAAAAAGTAATATCTATGAAGTACATTAAAGCAAAGCACAATAAAACTGTCATATGACCTTTCTGCTTCTGTCTCTTTCACCAGAACCTAGTAGTCAGATGGCCATACCTAGCTGTAAGAGAAGATGGTACATTCAGTCTTTTTCCTGGGTGGCAATGTACCCCGCTAAAAATTAGGGTTTCTGTTACTGTGGAAGAATTGGCGATACTGGGAGTGGGAAGAAGGAGTCCTTGACACACTCTCCTTAGAAGAGAAAATCATAAAATACATTTTTAAATGAAGAATCTTCCTTCTACCAGTTCATAGTATTCTCTTTAGCTTCTGGTCATCAGGAAGTTCCACTCTGTAATCCACAAAGGGTGGGCGGGTTCCCTTCTGCTAACTCCCTGCCTGAGGTACAGTCAGAGAAAGGACACCGTGCCCTTCCTTGGTACCTTGCCGGCCTTCTTCAGACCAAACACATAACCTGAGTTACAGTGAAGGCCCGTGCAGATTTCATATGGGGTTGAGTACACACCAAAGAAATCACAGAGCAGCACGGAGTAGGGGGATGTAGTGGTCACTTTATCTAACAAATGTTCCATTGGCACACACACAAAAATCTTAATGGTTCACAATCATAAGCATTTGGAAAGGCACTGTCCCTACTCTCTCTATTCTGTCCTCTAGTGTCCAGTGTTCTCACCCTCTTCCTTTTTGAGCCTCCACGTCTCCCCACAAATTCTAACCATCTGACCCTCCTAGGGTTTTGCACACTCTAGGACCTCATATTTTCATCCAGACCAAAGGGAGGGTCTCCTCTGCCTTCACTTTGCGGTGCCTACAGGGCTTCGAGTGGAAGGAAGATGATGGATGTTCCATTTCCAGTTCAATCCTCTGGTAGATTCAAATGCTAATTTCCTGCCAAGGAAATATAGTTTCACAAGGAGACTTGATCCTATTCCTAGTGGAATAAACCTGGCAATAATGTAGTAAGAGGCATTTGATTCTTCATGAACTTACACAAAGGCTGTAACAGTTGTTCATACTTTTCCCCCTGAGCTCTAAGTGTATTCTTTCTGATTTAGTTATTAAACAAATACTTACAGAGTGCCTAATAAGAGCTAGGCACTCTTCTAGGTCCATGAAATTTATCGGTGAACGAAAAAGACAAAAATGTCGTCTTTCATGGACCTTTAATTCCACACTTGGATGTGCAAATCTCTTGCTCCACAGAAGGAAGGTGGGATGGGGAGAGGGCGTTCATCAAGGTACATGGTACATAGGAGCATCCATGACAACTTGCTCATTACCCCCTTTGTCCTATGGGGAGGATTGCCTCACTGGTAACCCAAGTTGTGACTTCGTCATAAAATCTGATTGGAAATGCAAACAGGGTTTTGCTAATAAAGGCTTGGTGGTTATTACCTGTGTCACTTAACAAATACACACGTGAGTAGCACTGACTGAATTTCCTCACATCCAGGTATAGAGGACACCGTCCAGTGTTTTTCCTGTGGAGGATGTTTGAAAGACTGGGTGGAAGGTGACGACCCATTAGAAGATCACACCAAATATTTTCCTAAGTGAGTGGAATGAATGCTTAGGGTCTGTGAACTTGGATGTCCTTTAAACAATTTGTCCCTTGTTTTTTTTTCTTCCTCGTTTTCTTATTAAATCTTTGCTCATTCTTCTGATTCATGCCCTGAAGGATAAGTCTTTATCTCTTTTATCCCCTTGTTCCCATGACACCCTTTCCAAGTTAGCCTTTCCCTCATTATGGTCCAAGCATAGTTTTGGTTAGATCAGTATTTTTACATTATATGTTTACTTATTGTGACTGCATAAATGCTATGCAGAGCTGAACCTATAGTAAACCATGATTTATTTTCCCTTTCTGTGTGAGTTTTATTTTTTATAGAAAGTAATAATTGTCTTGTTAGTGTTTGCTTATTTTTTTGTTTCTTTAAAATACATTAATATATTAATAATTTTAAAGAGTACAGTCAAGTGGCATTTAGTATGCTCACAATGTTGTCCAATCACCCCTTCTGTCTAACTCCATTTTCATTACCCAGAAGAAAACTCTGTGCACATTAAGCAGTCACTCCCTGTCTCCCCACCCCATTGCACTAGGCCTAGCTCCTTGGAGCTATAAATCTGCTTGCCTTTTTTTTTTTTTAAGAGTTGTTTGTTTGTTTGTTTTTAGAGAGAGGGGAATGGATGGAGAAAGAGAGGGAGAGAAACATCAATGTGTGGTTGCTTCTCATGCCCCATCTACTGAGGACCTGGTCTGCAACCCAGGCTTGTGCCCTGATTCGGAATTGAGCTGGTAACCCTTTACTTTGCAGGCCAGTGCTCAATCCACTGAGGCACACCAGCCAGGGCTCTTTTTTAAAAAACATATTTTATTGATTATGCCATTACAGTTGTCCCAATTTTCCCCCTTTGCCCCTCTCTGCCCAGTGCCCCCGTTCCCTCCAGCAGTCTCCCCACTTAGTTCATGTCCATGGAACATGCATATTAGTTCTTTGGCTTCCCCATTTCCTATACTATTCTTAACCTCCCCCTGTATATTTTGTCCCTACTAGTTATGCTTCTTAATCCCTGTACCTTTTCCCCCATTCTCCTTTCCTCCTTCCAGTTGATAATCCTCCAAATAATCTCCATATCTATGATTCTGTTCTGGTTTTGGTTGTTTGCTTTGTTTTGTTTTGTTTTTTAGATCCAGTTGTTGATAGTTGTGAATTTGTTGTCCTTTTAATGCTCATAGTTTTGAACATCTTCTTTTTCTTTAATAAGTCTCTTTAATAAAATTTCATGTAATCATGAAATTTTACATGAAATTCTGTAATCACCAAATCATCATCATTTGGTGATGATTTAGTTTTGCCTTGTCTGGGGAGCACTTTATCTGCCCTTCCATGCTAAATGATAGCTTTGCTGGATAAAGTAATCTTGGTTGTAGGTCCTTCATTTTCTTCACTTTGAACACTTCATTGTCAGTCCCTCTTGCCCAAAAAGTTTCTTTTGAGAAATCAGTTGATAGTTTTATGAGAACTCCTTTGTGGATGACTCTCTATTTTACTCTTGCTGCTTTTAAGATTTTCTCTTTATATTTAACCTTTGGCAATTTATTTATGATGTGTCTTGATGTGGTCCTCTTTGGGTCCAACTTTTTTGGGACTCTCTCTGCTTCCTGGACTTTTTGTCTATTTCCTTTGCCAAATTAGAGAAGTTTTCTTTCCTTATTTTTTCAAATAACTGTGCAGTTTCTTGCTCTTCCTCTTCTCCTTCTGGCATCTCTGTGATTTGGATGTTGATACATGTGGAGATGTCCCAAAGCCTCCTTTGCCTGTCCTCATTTTTTTTTGAATTGTTTTTTTCTTACTGTGGTGGTTGAACACTTTTTTCTTCATTATGTTCCAAATCGTTGACTTGAATCTTGGCTTCATGCCCACTACTACTTGTTCCTGTAGGTTTTTCATTACTTCACTTAATGTAACCTTCATTTCTGCCTGGGTCTTTTTTATGCTATTGAAGTACCCAATGAGCTCCTGGAGCATCCTGATCACCAGTGTTTTGAACTCTGTATCTGCTAGGTTGGTTATCTCCATTTCATTTAGTTCTTTTACTGGGATTTTGTTCTGTTGTTTCATTTGAGCCATACTTCTTTGTCTCTTTGTTTTAGCAGTCTCCCTATGTTTATTTCTGTGTATTAGGTAGAGCTGCTTTGACTCCCTGTCTTAGTAGCATGGCCTATTGTAGAAAAGTGCACCTGTAAATTTTGTGGGGCAGAATCATCAGGGAGGGGCAACCCGTGTCACCAGTGTGACCAGTGTGTCTGTGTAGGTGAGGGACCAGATGGGGGACAGTTGTACTGCCTGGCTTCTGGAGGTTTGCCCAGAGGAAGCTGTCTCCCAGCACTCACCCTGTTGCCAGTCACTTCGCTTTCTCCCCATATGCCACTGGTACCCTTCCTGCTGTTGCCCTGGTGGTGAATCCCAAAGGGTGTGGGCCTGTGTGAGTCCTTAGTTATGCAGACCCTTTAAGAGGAGTCTCCTGAAAATCTGGCAGTTTTTTCCTCTGCCCCAACCCCCACTGTTTTTTAAAGCCAGAAGTTATAGGGATTTATCTTCCTGGCACTGGAACCCTGGCCTGTGTGGTATGGTCTGGGGCCCCCTTGCTTCCGAGGTATTGCTCCAGATTTTATCCACTACACGTGAATGTGGGACCACCTGTTCTGTCACCTCTCTGTGCCACACCATGTCTCCACAGCTCTCAGCCCATCTCCGAATCTCCAACCCTCCTACCTATCTGGATGAATGTTTCTTCTTTAACTCCTTCGTCGTTGGTCTTCCACACAGCTTGATTTTCTGATGGTTCTGGGTGAAATTTGTTTTGTGGTCTAGTTCTAAATTTTTTCTGTTGTGAGGAGATGAACTGCCTTTACCTACACCTCCATCTTTACTGGAAGTCCCAAATTTTAATTTTTGACAATCTAATCACTAATAATGTTGAGTGTATTTTCCTATTTTCCCACACAATTAATTTCCTTATTATTTTTCTTCAGAAGTGTCTTCATTATTTCTCCCTTTGTTCTTTTATATTCAGAAAATATATGAAATGTCCCTCTTTCTCTCTCATAGTATTCCTTATTCTTAGTGTTTATCTGATGTTAATATAGCCACTCCAGTTTTTTCAGTTTTTATATCTCTTAAAAAAAATTTAATCCTCACCCAAGGATATGTTTATGGAATTTAGAGAGAGGAAGTGAGAGGGGGAGGGAGAGAGAGAGAGAGAGAAACATTGATCGGTTGCCTCCTGAACGAGCCTCAATTGGAGATTGAACCGGCAACCTAGGTATGTGCCCTGACCGAGGAGTTGAAACTGAACCCTTTTGCTGTATTGGACGATGCACCCACCAACTGAACCACCCAGCCAGGGCCACATGATATCTTTTTTGACATTATTTTACTTTGATTCTATCTATGACTTTATATTTCAAGAGAATTTCTTGTAGGCAACATTGTTGGGTTTTGTTTTTATCTCTGACAATATTTGCTTTCCAGCAGGAGTGTATAGAACATGTACACTTAGTGTAGTTATTGTTATGGTTGTATTCAAACCTACTATTTTGTTATTTGCTTTCTATTTATCCCATCTCTTCTTTATTTTTCTTCTTTTTATGATTTCTCTGAATTTGAGCATTTTTTAGTATTCTGTTTTATCTCTGTTGGTTTATTAGCTGTACATCTTTGTCTTTTTAGTGCCAGCTTTAGAATTTACAATGTTCATGTTTAAAATATCACAGTCATCTTTAAGTATTCTAACACTTGACATAATGTATGAATTATATAACAGTATACTTCCATTTCTTCCCTCCTATTCTTCATGCTATTATTACATTTTACTTCCATACATATTAAAAATCTCACAATGTACTATTATATCTTTGCTTTATTTTTTAAGTATATTTTATTGATAATGCTATTACAGTTTTTCCAATTTTCCCCCTTTATCCCCCTCCACCCTGCACCCTCAACCCTCCAGCATCCTCCCCTTAGTTCATGCCCATGAGTTGTACATATAAGTTCTTTAAATTCTGTTTCCTATGCCATTTTTTACCTCTTCCATCTATTTTATGCCTACCAATTATGCTTCTTCTTCCCTGTACATTTCCCCCTCCCCTATTCCTGCCTTTCCCCTCCCCACTGAAATTCCTTCATGTGATATCTATTTCTCGGATTCTGGTCCTGGTCTAATTGTTTGCTTAGTTTTTGTTTTCATTGTTTGTCTTTTCTTTTAGGTTCATTTGTTGATAGTTGTGAGTTTGTTGTCATTTTACTGTTCATAGTTTTGATCTTCTTTTTCTTAGATAAGTCCCTTTAACATTTCATGTAATAATGGCTTGGTGATGATGAACTCCTCTAACTTGACCTTATCTGGAAGCACTTTATCTGCCCTTCCATTCTAAATGAAAGCTTTGCTGGATAGAGTAATCTTGGATGTAGGTCCTTGCCCTTTATGCCTTCAAATACTTCTTTCCAGCCCCTTCTTGCCTGCAAGGTTTCTTTGAAAAATCAGCTGACAGTTTGATAGGAACTCCATTCTGGTAACTCTCTCCTTTTCTCTGGCTGCTTTTAAGATTCTCTCTTTACCTTTAATCTTGGGTAACTTATTGATGATATGCCTTGGTGTGTTCTTCTTTGGGTCCAACTTTTTTGGGACTCTCTGAGCTTCCTGGACTTCCTGGAAGTCTATTTCCTTTGCCAGATTGGGGAAGTTTTCCTTCATTATTTGTTCAAATAAGTTTTCAGTTTCTTGCTGCTGTTCTTCTCCTTCTGGCACCCTTATAATTTGGATATTGGAACATTTCATGTGGTCCCAGAGGTTCATAAGTCTCTCTTCACTTTTTTGAATTCTTGTTTCTTCATTCTGTTCTGGTTGAGTGGTTATTTTTCCCTTTTGTTCCAAATCATTGCTTTGAGTCCCAGTTTCCTTCCTGTCACTGTTGGTTCCTCAAATATTTTGATTTATTCCTTTTTGGGTATCTTTCATTTGTTTTTTCATTTTTTGACCAAGCTCAATCAGTTCTGTGAGCATTTTGATTACCAGGGCTTTAAATTCTCCATCAGATAGGTTGGCAATCTCCTCAGCACTTAGCTCTCTTTCTGAAGTTTTGCTCTGTTCTTTCATTTGGGCCATATTTCTTGTTCTTGGTGCACTTGTTAAATTGTAAGGGGGTGGGACCTTACATATTCACCTGGTAAGGCAACCCTCCTTGCTGTGCTGCAGTGCTGCCTGTGGGGGAGGGGCCAGAGAGGGAACAATGCAGCTCCCCTGCTTGGCTTTAGCCCACTTTCCAAGAAGTCTGTCATGTGAGATTGGGAGTTTCTCCCCCCATGGCAACTGCTGCGGTGGTCCACAGTCAGATCTGAGCCTCAGTTTCCCCTTCAGCCAGCCCCGCCTGTGCGGTCTGCCACCTCACCACAGGTTCTTAATGGTCTGGTTGGTCTGGTTGACTGTTTCTTTAATTCCTTGGTTGTCAGAGTTCCATGCAGTTTGATTTTCTGGTACTTCTGGTTGTTTATTGATTTTCGATTGGTTGTTATCCTCCTTTTGGTTATGCAAGGAAGCAAAGAGTCTCTACCTACACCTCCATTTTAACTGGAATTTATATCTTTGCTTTAAACAATTACGTTTTGAACCAGAGAAAAAATGTCTTCCATATTTACCCACTTAGTTACCACCCTGGTACTCTTCATTCCTTTGGGTAGAACCAAGTGGAGTTCCTTCTCTTAAAATTTTCCTTTTAACTGAAGAGCATCCTTTAACATTTCTGGAGGTGCAGGTCTGCTGACAGCCAGCTCTGTTAGCTTTGTTTGTGTGTGCGTCTATGTTTTCGCTTCCTTCAGAGCCCTTTTTCTTGTTGGGTCTGTCTGCTTAGTGACCTCGGGCAGAAGCATTAATTCCTACTTGTTATTTACCGGCAGCTACCCTTCTGTCCTCGACTCATCTTCAAGCCACCTAGGAAAATAAAAAAATGAGCGTCCTGCTGCTTTTTCTCCTGGTTTCCTGTGATTTTGCAGCATGAAAATGAGCCCAAGGCCTTTGGTTGTTTCTTGTTTTGTCATTTACCTACTCACACTTATAATTCTCACCCATCCAAGTTGATCATTTGAGGCAGAGCTCTTTAGAATTTTGTCCCTTCGTTGTTCAGGCAGACTCCCTACCTGAGTTTAGAGAGTATTTATGTCCTAGTTTCATGATGCCTGGAAAATAGTTTTTAATCCTCACCCAAGGATATGTTATTCATGTGAGATGGAGAGAGAGGGAGAGAGGGAGAGAGATTGATTTGTGGTTCCACTTATTTATGCGTTCATTGGTTGCTTCTTGTGTGTGCCCTGACTGGAGACTGAACCCACAACACTTGCTTGTCAGGACAATGCCCTATAACCAACTGAGCTACCTAGCCAGGGGTTTGGGAATGATTTTAGATTTAGAGAAAAGGTACAAATACAGAGTTCCTATATTCCCACACCCAGTTTCCCCTAATACTAACATCTTTTACATTATCATGGTACATATGTCAGAATTAAGAAACCAACATTGATGTAGTACTATCAACTCCAGATTTTATTTGGATTCACCAGTTTTTCTACTTTTTTTTTGTTATTGTTCCAGAATCCATACATGAAGTTTTCTTCTCTATTTTTTATTCTATTTAAAAAAATATTTTATTTATTTATTTATTTTTAGATAGGAATTTATTTTTAGAAGAATGGGAGGAAGAAAGGGAGGGAAACATCAATGTGTGGTTGCCCCTCTCACAACCCCCACCAGGGACCTGGCCCACACCCAGGCATGTTCCCTGACTGGGAATTGAACCAGCGACTGTTTGGTTTGCAGGCTGGAACTCAATCCACTGAGCCATACCAGCTAGGGAAATTCTTTAGGTTCATTTTAGTTGGTTTCATGTCTAAGTGTTAAATATGTACTTCATGCCCCTGAATTCACTGGTTATTCCCACCATTACTTTATAAAACACCTACATTCTATTTCTGAGAGCTACAATCTAAATACCTTGTTTGATAAGGACCCTGACAGAATAAATCACTGGAAATGTTAATTTTATATTTAATATTTTTCATTAAACTCTAACAGTATTTTTAAAAACCTAGTGCATACACTAACTTGCCTATAACTAACGTTATAACTTTTAACTTTTGTGCTTAGTTGTCAGTTTCTCCAAAATATGAAAGCCTCTGCAGAAGTGACCCCAGACCTTCACAGACATGATGAACTGGCTGAATTCATGGTAACGAACAATGCCATCTTGTTTGTTAATGCCGTCCATGGTTAAAAACTGGTTTTGAACAGAAATTGCTTTCCTAAGTAAGTAAATGAATAAATTCTACAAACATCTGTTGAGCACCTATGATGTGCTAGGTGTGGATGGGAATATGACCGTAAACAAGTAAGACGTAATACGTAGCTTCATTAAATGTAGACTCAATCTGTTCTACGTTGGGGCCCAGACTCCTTTAGTCTTAGAGGTGAGGAGCATCCCAGCTACCTGGATTCCACTGGCGATCTTCATTTGGGGGATAGTAAGGTCTGACTTGCCATTTGGCCATTCTCAGAGCTGGAAAGATGTTTCTTTTACAAAGGCAAGTAACCAACCAAATCATAAGCCCAGGTAATAGGTTGACCCCTTTAACCCAAGAAATTCCTCATAGTTCTCTGGGATGTAAGCCACTGTCCATTTCACATGCATACACACCCCTTATTTGAGGCTGTATGTTAGGTATATTATGTTTGTCATGCCATAGGGGGAAAAAAAGTAACAGGTTATTCATTTGATTCAAATTTATATTAGTGAGGTGAAAAATAAAATTGAAGAAATAAATTGGGGATATATAAATAGCTTATTTTTAAAGAAAGAAACATAACCTTCCTATGTCCCAGATATATAATATTAAACATGTTAATAACGAGGGCCAATAGGTGTGTGTAAGGGTTTTTGGAACGTCGTCTTGCTCTAGACGCAATGATTCTGATGACCTGGACGGTGATCACAGCTTGACTCACGCATGTCCACCACCTAGGAGCACGCACTTACAGATGTTTGTAGGTCATGTGTTACTCTGTGCTTGTAGCAGTCTTCCCTTCGATTGGCATACATATGTATATGAGGGTGGGCTGTGTTTAGATGATGTCTGGTTCCCAATTATACCATGATGCCTCACACTCTTATACAAATTTTTAAAAATATATTTATTGATTGATTGGAGCGAGGGAGAGGAAAGGAGAGAGAGAAAAATGTTGATTTGTTGCTCCACTTATTGATGCATTCACTGATTAATTCTTGTATGTGCCCTGACTGGGAGTTGAAAGTACAACCTTGGTGTATTAGGGACAATGCTCCAATCAACTGCACCACCTGGCCAGGACCTCTTATACAAATTTTGATCTAATAGGGGATTTTATTTTCAAAGGAAACCACAAGTGAAAGCAATATTGAAGATTCAGCAGCAGTTAGTTCTACAGTGCCAGGTAAGGATTTTGAAGTAGTTTATGGGATCATATATGAGGGGGGACTCAAAAGATCCCCAGAATTACCTTCTGGAGGGCAGGCCCCTTTACTTCCCCCACTGGGTGACTGTTTTAGGAACCCATCTGTATCAGTGTGCCAGCTGGCATTGTTGTGAGAGGCTGCGTTCAGCTTCAGTGAATTTTTTTGAAGACTCTTTCAACACATTTGCCCACATGATGGGTGATTTACTAGTGCACCTGCCCACACCACACTGAATGTTCAGCAGTTTTTAATCAAAATTGCTGTTAGAGTGGTCCATGATGTGGGCTGTGGAAGAATTCACAAAGAGAAGAAAGTGCAGAGAGTTAAAGTTTTTATTTTTATTTTCTCAAGGGAGGGAAGGGGCTAGGTCCTAGGGAGAAATGCACTGGAGGGGTTAAGGCTTTGGGCTCTTTTTTGGGTAATGAGGTGGTGGTAGAGCAGGGTGTTCTGGTTGGGCGGTAGCAGGATAACACGGAAAGATAACTTGTTTCCATGGTATCTTTGGGTGCAGGATCTGGTCTGGTGTGTCCTGTTTCATAAGTTCCAGGGCCTCTGCGCCTTCAGGGCGCTTCTAGTAATTTTCTAGTCCTGAGGATAAAGGCTCATAAAACAACTGGGGTCGGTCATCTTTATGGGCTCCAGGCAGCTCTGGGAAAGAGGGTCTGAGAAAGAGGCTTTTGTTCTATTAACCCCCGTGTCCTACCCTCCCCACTCACCCAATTTCGCCCCAAATGACTCTTTGTTTCCCTTGATGAAAAAGTCCTCAAAGGGAAACATTTTGCCAACGTGGAAGAGGTGAAATAAAAAATGGCAAAAGCACTAAAAGGCATCAAAATCGATGAGTTCAAAAACTGTTTTTGAGCAGTGGAAAAAATGTCTCAGTAGGCATATTGCATCAAATGGAGAGTACTTACTTGGACAGTGACTAAAGTTTAAATATGTAAAAATAAGTACACAATTTTTATAAATAAATTCTGTTTTGGGGGTCCCCCCTTGTATATGTGTACATACATTTATATTAGGGGACTTTCAGAAGAGAGAGGGTCTGTAATCGTGCCTCCTTTCTTCTCTCCACAGAGGCGGCCCCGAGTGAAGCCCAGTGGTTTCAGGAGGCAAAGAGCCTGAACCAGCGACTGAGAGAGGCCTACATCAATGCCAGTTTCCGCCGGATGTGTTTGCTTGAGCTCTCTTTCTGTCTGGCCACAGACTGTTTGCTGAGTTGCGACCTGTCCCTTGTTTTGAAACACATCAGCAGTCCTGTGCAACAGCCTGCACTGTTGTCTGATGTCTTTACCAACTTGAACTCTGTCATGTGTGTGGAGGGTGAGGCTGGTAGCGGAAAGACAGTCCTCCTGAAGAAAATAGCTTTTCTGTGGGCATCAGGATGTTGTCCCTTGTTAAACAGGTTCCAGCTGGTCTTCTATCTCTCCCTTAGCTCCACCAGACTGGACCAAGGGCTGGCCAACATCATTTGTGACCAACTCCCAGAGACAGAAGGATCTGTTACTGAAGTGTGCCTGAGAAACATCATACAGCAGTTAAAGGGCCAGGTATTATTCCTTTTGGATGACTACAAAGAAATGTGCGCAGTCCCTCACGTCATAAAAAAACTGATTCAAAAAAACCACTCATCGAGGACCTGTTTATTGATTGCTGTCCGCACAAACAGGGCCAGGGGCATCCGCCAGTACCTAGACATGACTCTAGAGATCAAAGCATTTCCCTTCTATAACGCCGTCTACATATTACGGAGTCTCTTTTCTCATGATATAGCCCGTCTGCGAAAGTTTATGATTCACTTTGGAATAAATCAAAATTTTCAGGGAATTCAGAAAACTCCTCTTTTCGTAGCAGCGGTCTGTGCTAATTGGTTCCAGTATCCTTTTGACCACTCCTTGAATGATTTTGCTGTTTTCAAGTCTTACATGGAATGCCTTTCCTTAAAGTACAAAACTGCAGGTGAGTTTCTGAAAGTAACTGTGTCCTCCTGTGGTAACCTAGCCTTGAAAGGGTTTTTTTCATCTTGCTTTGAGTTTGGTGAGGAGGACCTTAGAGAAGCAGGGGTTGACGAAGATGAAGATCTAACCATGTGCCTGATGAGTAAATTCACAGCCCAGAGACTGAGACCAGTCTACCGGTTTTTAGATCCTTCATTCCAAGAATTTCTGGCTGGGAAGAGGCTGATTGTACTCCTGGATTCAGATGGGCAAGAAGATCAAGATTTGGGACTTTATTATTTGAAACAAATCAACTTATCCATGGTGATTAAAAGTTATTATACCGGTTTTTTGAAGTATATTTCCTGCTTCTACTACCCTTCAACAAAGGCAGGGCCAAAAATTGTATCTCATTTACTTCATCTGCTGGATAATAAGGAGTCACTGGAGAATATATCTGAAAAAGATGACAATCTGAAACACCATTCGGATGTTTTGAACATGATGATGTTAATTAAGGTGACGCAGCAATTATCTCCACAACATTCCTTGTTACTGGTTTCAGAACATTTACTGTCTCTTGCCATAAAAATTGCTTATCGGAGCAACACCGTTGCTGCGTGCTCTCCATTTATTATGCAGTTCCTTCAAGGGAAGACCCTGAATTTGGATGTGCTCAAATTACAGTATTTTTTTGACCATCCTGAAAGCCTGTTATTGTTGAGGAGCATCCAAGTCTCCATATGCAGAAAAATAAAAATCAGGACACCCATTCCAGATAGTTCAGTCCTGGAAATGTGTTGGGACAAATCACAAGCACCAACTATACATCAAGACTGTGCTTCTGCCTTTGAACCAATGAATGAATGGGCTCAGAATTTAGCTGAAAAACAGAAAAACATTATGAGATTTCTGAATATGAAAGTCAGTGCATCACCAGACATCAGCACTGGCTATTGGAAACTCTCTCCAAAGAAGTGCAAGATTCCCCTTCTGGAAGTCCACGTGACTGATATGGGTGGTGTGGACCAAGAGATGCTTAGGGTTCTGATGGCAGTTTTCTCAGCTTCACAGCGCATTGAGCTTCATTTACAGAACAGCAACGGCTTTGTTGAAAGCCTTCGCCCAGCTCTCGAGCAGTATAAGGCTTCTTTCACCAAGTGCTCCATAAACACATCTGAGCTGAATGCAGTAGAACAGGAATTGCTTCTCAACCTGCCTTCCCTGGAATCTCTTGAAGTCTCGGGAGCAACCCATGTACAAGGTATACCTGAATATATTTTAGCTGGCTATTTGGATGGTAATTTTATTTGCTCACTCTTAGTTTTAGGTGGATGAAACTTGTGAAAGCATGAGACCATAAATGATTGCTGATAGAATACCTATTAAAAAATAAGCTTTCACTAATTTATTTTTGTCAATAGTATGAATTAGTGAAAGGCCTCTAAACAGAATGGTTTTCAAACAACCCAAATAAAAATTAATAGAAATTAACCAATTTCAAACACCTCAGATAAAAAATAATAAACTATTGCCCATGCTGGTGTGGCCCAGTTGGTTGGAGTGTCATCCTGTATACCAAAATGTTGGGGATTCAATCTCAGGCAGGGCACATGCCTGGGATGCAGGTTTGATGCCCCATCAGGCGCGTATGGTAAGCAACTAACTGATGTTCCTCCCTCTCTGTCTCTCCCTTCCTCTCCCTCTAATATCAATAAACATAAGGTGATAATAAAAATATTAACTTAATAAACAGGCACAAATTACTTTTTATTAGTAAATAATAATTTGTATGTAAAGATGATTCTTGAAGATTACCCCCCTTACCCACTTAATGGAAAGAAGGGCTTATACATTATGGGAAATAAATAAATGGTAAATAGTATCTCTCATTTATTTGTATCTCCTTTCACTTCTTCATGTCTGAAAGCTTTCAGTGTGGGCTTCATATTTCTTTTCATTAAATTTATTCCTAGGCACTTGTGTTTTTTGATGTTTGTGTAAATAATACTTTTTTTTTTCATTTTCTAGTTGTTGCTCGTATGGCTTTGGTTTTTCAACAGTTTGTTTTATACCTTGGTATGCTTTGCTTTGTATTTGTCTTGCTTGAGGGTAACTGAACATTTTCAGATCTGTGGGTTATTTATCATCAAATTTATAAAAATGTTTGCTTCCTATTTTCAATATTTCTTTTATTTTAGTAAAATATACATAAAATGTACAATTCTAACCATTTAACTGAACAACTCAGTGACATCAAATACATTTCCAGTGTTGTGCGCCATCACCACTATCCATTTCCAAAATCTTTTCATCGTCCCAAACAGAAACTGTAATTATTAAATAATAGCTCCTGCCTCTCCTCAGGTGCTGATCATGTCTATTCTACTTTATGTCTCTATGAATTTGTCCAGTCTAGATATTTCCTATAAATGGAATCAGACAATATCTTGTCCTTTGTGTCTGGCTCATTTCACTTAGCATGTGTTCAGGTTGTAGCATGAATTAGAAATTCATTCCTTTTATAGCTGAATAATATTCCTTTGTATGTATGTATGTATATATGTGTGTGTGCTTTTAATTCTTTTAGATATATCCTAAGAAGTGGAATGGCTGCATCATATTACTAATAGTAATTTTACTTATTTATTGAGGAACCTCTAGACTGTTTTCCACAGTGGCTGCACCATTTTACATTTCCACCAGCAGTGTACAGGGGCTCCAGTTTCTCTCCACATCTTCATCGATGCTTGTTTTTGTTTGTTTGTTTGTTTTTAATCATAAAGGCAACCTATTAGGTGTGAAGTGACTTTTCATTATAGCTTTGATTTGCATTTCCTGAGTGACTAATTATTTGAGCATATTTTCATGTGCTTATTTATTGGCTGCTTGTGCCATTTTTTGGAGACATGTCTATTAAGTCCTTTGCCCAATTTTAAATTGTGTTGTCTTTGTGTTCTGAGTTGTAGTTCTTTTGTATATTCTGGATATTAAACCCTTATTGGACATACAGTTTGAAAATATTTTCTCCTATTCTGTAGATTGTCTTTTTTTAAAAATACTTTACTTATTTATTTTTTTAGAGAGGGGGAAAGTAGGGAGAAAGAAAGGGAGAGAAATGTCAGTGTGTGAGAGAAACATCAATTGGTTGCCTTTTGCATGTCTGCAGCTGGGGACCTGGACCATAACCCAGGCAGGTGCCCTGACTGGGAATTGAACTAGTGACCTTTCAGTTTGCATGAATGACACTTAACCCACTGAGCCACACCAGTCAGGGCTATAAATTGTCTTTTCAATGTCTCCATTATGTCCTTCAATGTACTAATTTTTAAATTTTGATGAAGTTTAATTTATCTATTTTTGCTTTTTTGCTAGTGCTTTTGATCTAAGAATCCATTGACAAATCCAAGGTCATGAAGATTTTACCCCTACGTTTTCTTCAAAGAATTGTATGGTTTAATTATTATGTTTAGGTTGTGACCCATTTTGAATTAATTTTGTATATGGTGCTATAAGGTAGCGGATCCAACTTCATTTCTTTTGCATGTAGAAATCCAGTTGTCCCAGCAATATTTGTTGAAATGAGGTCTTATTTTTGTGAATCTAGACATTAGTGCAAGGCTTCTCACACCGTAGTAGATAATCAATAGTGCTGCATAAAACAGTATCTTCATGTATGTACTTTTTAGAAAAGAATGTTTTATGGTATATGAAAAGTTTTCATGAGAAAATAGCTTGATGAGTCAAAATGTTAGCTTCAAATGTTCCATTTGGAACTCTTCAGGTTAATAATGGAAAACTGTGTGCTGCTTTCTAGACCAACTCTTTTCTCATTTGGACAAGTTCCTGTGCCTGAAGGAATTGTCTGTGAATGTAGATAAAAAAAATGTTTTTGCAGTCATTCCTGAAGAATTCCTAAATCTCCACCATATGGAGAAATTATTGATCCACATTTCAGTTGAGGATAGCCCTTCCAAACTAGGTAAGAATGGCACTTTGATTTACTTATTTTTATATCACTTGGCAGAGCTACTTGGCCGATGATTCATTTAAGAGTTAAAGCTTCTTTGGATCTGTGGTGATAGCCTCTATCTGTGGTAAATTGTGGGAATAGCACTTTCTCATTAAGAAAGCAGAGAACTATTTGTAATTATTGAGCCCTTACTACATGTTAGCATGGTCAACGATGTTAGCGTGGTCAGTGACGTCAGCTGTGAAAGAATTCACAAAGAGAAGAAAGTGCAGAGAATAAAGTTCTTATTCACCTTCCAAGAGAGGAGAGGGGCTTGGTGTGGAAAGATATACCACCACTGAGGGGTGGGGGCTTTGAGCTTTTATCTGGTAATCAAGGTGGTTGTAGAGCAGGATGTTTCAGCTGGTCTTGTAGAGGCTGCGGCTTGTTTCATGTTATCTTTGGGCGCATGCAGAGTCCTGTTGCTGTAGTCTGGTATGTCCTGTTTTGTAAGGTCTCTGCATTTTCAGGGCACTTCCAGGAATTTTCTAGTCTTCAGGATAGAGGCTCATAAAACAAGAATCAGTCAAGCTAGCTCTGGCAAAGAAGGCCTAAAAAGGGGGTTTTGTCCTATTACTACACGCTAGGGAATTGTTACAAGTACTTTTATAAAATTAACTCACTTAACCTTCATACTTGTTCTGTGAGGTAAGATACTATTTTTATGCTCATTTTATAGCTGAGAAATTGAGATGTAAAGAGGTTAAGTAATTTGCTCAAGGTTACCCAGCTAAGGAAATGGTAGATCTGTGATTTAAACACAGGAATTCTGACTACTAAAAAGTCTGAGCTTTAAACATTGGTATACTACCTTTCCAAAATCATCTGTAGAGTTCTTTTATTTTGTTTTGAAGTTACAGAGTTGCCAGATTAGGTGGAAGGAAATATGATGATTGGTAGCAATCGGAAGGAAGCATTTCCCTGTTTTTCTTACCATCCTATCCTCAGGGTTAATGGACAGCTTGTGTAGTCACTTTTCTTAAATACATCATTCAGCAAAATGACTTAGGCACCGTGGATTCCTTAATTTAGTAGACTGGAAACTAAGGATTGAGGAAATATAAATTTCTATGGAATTGACATGCAGAGTTGCATGCAAAAGAATTCACTGAGCTGAAGCTGAAAGGAGCTGTTTTCTTACTTGTTAGCAATTTTTGCATCAAATTTTGTATCAAAACCATATAAAAAAATATAGTTTTGTTTCAGAGTTGTCATTGCTTTTATTTCTTTGTATAGCACTCCTATTTTGTACATGTCATGTACAAACTTAGAAACATTAGTGTGTTAAAGCTGAAGGTGAATTTACTGGGTCAATGCCCAAATTTTATCAGTACACTGATCCCCAGACAGGGTCAGTAACTACATGTCCAAATTCACATAGTTCGCTAGTTAGTTGCAGAACCTGAACCTAATCCCATAGTGGCCTGACTCTTGGATCATTACGTCGTGGTGCTGTGTTTTAATTCAAAATTGTTGAATTGAAATAGCAAATTATGTGGCTAATCCTGGTAGAAATGTGTAATTTCCCCTAATTTCTTAAATCTTTGATCTTTTACAGTTAAATTAATTCAGAATTCTCCAAACCTTCAAGTTTTCCATCTGGAATGTAACAGATTTTCGGATTTTAAGTCTCTCATGATTGTACTTGCTTCCTGTAAGAAACTCAAAGAAATTAAGTTTTCTGGAGCATTTTTTAACCCCGCCCCACTTGGTAAGAGGGACAATCATGACATCTTGGTTTAAGATGCTTCTGTGGACAGTCATGTTAAGCACTCTTTAAAAATAGCCAAATTTTAAACATGCAATTGATGTTAAGAACTATTGTAATAGACATATAATCCTAAATGAGTTATCAAATAAGTTGTACTTGATTGAAGAAGTTTAAATATTTCTAGTTATTAGAATTATTTCCTGAGCAAAGATTTATCTACTTAGTAATACTAATTAATTCTATCTAAATTATTGTATTACTTTTTGGTATAAGAGTTATAGCTAACATAACAGATTTTTATTTTCCCTTTTATAGTCACCATTTTGCCAAATTTTATTTCTCTGAAGATATTAAATCTTGAATACCAATATGTTCCTGATAAGGAAACATCTGAAAAATTTGGTATGTTTTTATAAAACTGTGCCTTTTACTTATTTTTATTCTCTTCCCCCCAAAATCCTTCACCTATTTTGCATTACCTACAACAAAACATGATATTAACTACTCCAGCTAATTAGGAGGAAGAGGACAGTGCTGTTCAACTCTTACCCTTAAATGCCTTGAATGTTCTCAGAGTTCCTTATTTCTTAAAATACATAGTTGCTCATTTTAGCACTATGCAATTTCACTGGCAGGTACCCACCCATTCCAAACATGTTAAGTCCGTGTTGTTTTAAGAGTTTCTGGGACATAGGTAAAACTATCTTTTTTTTTTTTTTAATTCTTTATTTTACTGATTATGCAACTACAGTTGGCCCATTTTCCCCCCTCACTCCCCACCACCCTGCCATCCCCTCCCACCCTCATTCCCCCCTTTAGTTCATGTCCATGTGTCATAAGTTCTTTAGTGTCTACATGTCCCATACTATTCCTACCCTCCCCCTGTCTATTTTCTACCTACTGTCTATGCTACTTATTCTCTATATCTTTGCCCCCTTCCTTCCTCCTCCTACTTCCCTGTTGCTAACCCTCCATTTGATGACTTT